>CM058040.1:82677047-82733503 GCA_030169165.1 Centaurea solstitialis | reverse complement strand
TATTCAAAGGTAAAATATAAGTAACCTTATAAGCAATAAGAAACTTATATACATAGACGTACATGTGTATGTAATATATGTACACCGTCTACACACACCGAGTATAGATAAAAAAGCATTTGTCATTTTATGATATTGTAAAGAGTCATAAAAAAAAAAAAAAAAAGTCACCAACATTTGTATCATCGATGCGTGTATCAATAAAGAAGTAGAACTTGAAAACAATAAAGACGATGTAAGTTTTCTGGAAAACAAGTTAGAAGTAAGCAACCAAAATCAAACATACAAACCAAAACCCAAGATAGGAAGGACTACACACCTTTTAAGGCATTGTTTGGTAAAAATAAGTTAACTTATAAGTTAGCTTATAAGTCACCTTATAAGTTAGGTACATGTTTGGATGGACCATAAGCTCGCTTATAAGTTAACTTATAAGCTAGATTTTGAAAAGCTACTCTCACTAACCTTTTGTTGACTTTGAGACTTATTATTTTTTTATTCCAAATATACCCTTGCTAAGTTTTATACCACTAATTTTCAAACATGTCTTTTTTTTTTTGTTCTTTTACAGTCATAAGTTACCTCTAGTTTTTGCCAAACGTAACTTATTCATCAGCTACCTTATCAGTCATCAACTACCTTATCAATCATAATTTAATTTATCAGCTAGTTTGCTAAACATAGCTTAAGTCTAAACTAAGATTCAAAAGGTCAAACAAAACCTGTTTATCTTTGATATTACTTTAAATAAAATCTTTTATGAATCCCAAGTGATTTATTTGATATTTTCAAATTTTCATCACCAACTTTAAGAAAATTCAAACCTGTAAATTGCTTGTCATTCCTTTTTATTAATATAAAATAAACATCTAAATTGCTATAGATTTCGACTGTAAATTGTAATTTGTATTTTAAAGATTCGAACATCTACAAATCCTTACTTTAAAGATCATAATATCAGTCAAACTCAATTTGTTGTGTTGTTTGTAATTGATGTCATTTATAATAACGATGATAAAATATGCATTATCGTTATCTATCTAATAATTTAAATTGGTAACTTTTAAAGTAAATGCATATTTGTAATTTATGGGTTTTAACATTTTGAATATTTAAAATCAAATATTTATGGATTGTATTTTTGTGGTTTGCATTTTATAACATGTTGGGTCTCTAAATCTAAATTCATTAAAAAATTGTCCGTTAAAATGGTCATGTGCATGACAAATGATGAGTATTTTGATCATTTAACTTTTTTTTTTCATTAAAAATCACCAGGACCAAAAATGTAGTAATTTACTCTATTAAATGTATTGCCCACCATCTTCATATCCACCGTGATTTGTATCTATCGGCGACTTCATATCCACCTGCGACTTCATATCCACGCACCAAAAATGTAATCCAACGGCGACTTCACCTTCCAACTCCACCACTGACGACTCACTGCCCAGCCCCACTACCGCCTTCACTACTGATCTTCTTCTTCTTCCCCTTCCCCTTCCCCTTCCCCCTTCCTTTTCTACCATTACAGCCTGGTCCTACAACGAGAGTAGACCCTCGCTGACTCCCTCCCCCCGTTTACATCTTTTTTTTTGTACAGCAATAAACTCACACACGCACCCACGGTATCCGGGCATCCAATTGGGCAGCACCGACTAATCCGCGGCGACCCGGCCCAGTCGACATAAACTGGACCCACCCAGGCACGACTAAGCCCGACCTATGGCCGAGCCCACATGCCCATAGACTGACATGCCCGTTACCTGGACCCGAACCGACTCGAAGGCCGGCCCAAAGTCTGGGTATCGCCGATAAGATGTGACAATAGGACCAAAAAGGTAAAGTTATAGTATATTAAAAAGAAGTTGAAAATCTAAACCGAAAAAATAGGTTAGTTTGAATTGGCTTGATTTACTTGGTTAGATCATAATTGACCTATTATAATCAATGTTCGAAAAAGCTCGTCACAATAGCCGCCATGGCGCGCCGTGGCTCAAGGCTTTTGTCTCACGCCACGTTATTCCTGAGGCACGCCATAGAGTAATGCGCAGGTTTTTGAAACCTAATATTTGATTTAACTTGTTTTTTTAATGTCTTATTTGATAGTTTTTATTATATAACTTAATTTAAATGGTTTATTATCTTTGATTCATTGAGTCATAGTAGTAAAACGTTTGTGTATGTATATAATATTATATAGGATATAGAGATTTGCCGCTATAATTCATGCCTTGAAAAACGTCATATCTACGCCGTGGCTTCCAAGGCTTGAGACCTGGCCTTGCCGCCACGCCATGCCTCGCGTTATTTGGAACCTTAATTATAATTAATTAATTAATTAATGTACGTCTAAATTCAAATTGCGAAAATCTAACAGGTTTTACTTCAACAAATCGTGCAAGCATTAAAAATAATCGTGCAAGCACTGAAAAAATACTTATTAATGCAAGATTATTTACTTATACTTATATTTACATTCATTCCCTTACCTTCCAAAAGTGTAGTGATTTGGACCTTTCCCTCCCTTTTCTTTCATTTAATTTTTGGACTCGTGAACAGGGCCATTGGAACGATAGAAAGATAACACGGACAACCCCTACGGCCCTACCCCTTTTTAAATTATATATATACATATAATTAACTTAATCAACCAAAAATATAATGGAAATCAAATTTGAAAAATAATTCAAAGGGTCCACTATGCTTAATTTATTTTCTAATAGGACACTTTAATTATACTTTTTCTTTACTTATAATTGGCCTCTTCTTGTCATTATTATGGTAAACCAGATACAACCAAAAAAACATTTGGATATGGATGCTCACATATTATTATTTTACTTTTACAAATAAAAAAGAAAATACAAAGTTTAAGACAAGACATTATTTAATAAAAGTATTTCGTTTACTAACAAATAATTTGTGTAAAGTAGTTTGAAGTAACTTGTAAAAAGCTAGAATACGATTTATCAGTCTTACTAGTGCTTTATGATGATAATATGTATATAAGTAGAATAAACTTTAGTAGAATGTTTCCATAGAATAAAAGTTTTTTTGTGGATGTATGCGAATGGATGCTTATATGTGTATTTGCTTTACCTTGTGTATGTAACTATGACTAGCTAACTATATATATATATATATATATTCTATTAGTTTGTTTAATAGCTCAATGAACTTAACCAGTCTCATCATATTCATTTAGCTATGTATAAATGTTTTATAACTATTTAATGAAATAAAAAGTGGCTTATTTAGCAAACTTCTAATTTATTTTAATTTAAGCAGAAAATCAACTATTTTCTAAACCTGTCTTTCCAATTTTATAGAAAAAACACTTCTTTCATTTATGAATAAGTTCCCCTAAAAAAAACCTCCCTCGATATACATATACAGGCAACTTTATTCATATAAGACTTTATCATTACCAACCACTGAACCACACAACCCTTAAATTTGTTGTATGTTGTATATCTATGTAGGTTAGGATTCCTATGAAAACAAATCATTCTTGTGAAACGGTGAGGACATGTAACTTTCAAGTACAGGATACAACCTTATCGTGAAACATGCTAATATAATCTTATAGCATGTGAAAACTAGGGGTGAACAAAAAACCGATCCCCGAAATTCCCGACCCGACCCAAAAATAGTCAAAAATTCCAGAAAACCAAAATATCCGATGTTTGATCGGGGTTGGGTAGGGTGCGAAAATCAATCACCCGAAGCCCGAATCCCGACCCGAAAAACTCGACCCGAAAAACCCGACTAAAGTTTTTTTTTTAATATTTGGTATTAGTATTTTGGACTTTTAGTAGTTGTTACTTTAGTAATAATTGTATTTAGATGTTAATTTGAATGAACTTTTAGTTTGGTAGTTTAGTAATTTTGGTATTTTTAGTTTGCGTATTTTTTTAACTTTGGAAAGGGAAAAAGAAAGTAAAAAAAATCAGGCCTCCCGAATTCCCGACCCAAAATCCCGAAACACCGAAAAAACGCCGAACCCCCGAATATCGGGTATCGAGGCCTCCAATTTCCATAGAAACCCGATCGAGTTTTTGGTTTTCAGGCCCCAACCTGCCTGATGCTCATCCCTAGTAAAAACTTTATAACTTTCACGTCATATAATGTAACATTTTGATTCATATTAATTTTCGGGTCATGTAATAGAACACATACAACTAGTATTCATAAACCCGGATATAGAGATTGGCAATAGAAAAAAAAATCACTATATACAATAATTAATTTTAACTCATATTCTTCAAAATAAATTAATTTGGATTATACTTTATTTATGATATTAATGAGTCAAATAAATGAGAAAATGTTTTTGTAGTAAATGCTAAAATAAATGAGTCAAATAATTAATGAGCTATTTAAATGTATTTATTTCAAAGTTTAAACATTGTTTTATTTAGTTTGTTATCTCCTTTTTCTAATATATAGTTATTACGCTTGTAATATTAACTCAACTCAATCATGCATATTTTTAATTTGTATTGAAGATTATCACTTTCAATAATTCGATAATTTCATATACCAATTTTTTGGGTAACCATGGACTCTAATTAGGTCAATATCTACACCTTAAAAAATAGTGAAACAAGTTCTTCAATTTTATGGACTTGAACTAACAACTTTTTTTTGGAAGAGGTATCCCAGACCACATTGGGCCCAGACTAATCCTCGGCAATTTTGGGCCGAAGCCCGATTGCTAAAGCATGCAGCCCGGGGTCGAAGCCCCCGTACCTCCAGCATGCGTCCCCCAAGGCTCGAACTCGGGTTCACCACTATGTAGTGCCCAAACCTTACCACTAGGCTAACACTCCTTTGGTTTGAACTAACAACTTATAATAAATAAAGTTAATATCTTACCAATTTAACCTTTTTCCCTTATTTTTTTTTTTCTTGTTCTTACCTTTAAGAATTATGAAGATGATGAAGTCGTAGGAAATGAAGATGTCATGTATGTATATGTCGTTGACATCATCATTAAAATCATAAAATGTGTACACAAAATGTTTCATTTTGTAGCGGGACCATGCCTTTGTTTTCTACCTTTATTTCTTTATATGTTTAATTGTTACTTTTGTTACTCTTTTTTTTTTTTTTGCCGATCTTCCTTATTGTCATTTTGTTTTTAGGTTCTATGCCAGTTATTTGAAGCAAAACAATGCAAAGAGAATTTGGCGTTTTTAACCCCCACTTGTTAAAGAGAATGTAAATGAATCTTATGAATATATATATGTATATAGCTATTTCATGAGATTTTTTAAACCATGGGTGTTCTTGTCAGCTTGCTCATACCTTGACTAATCGCATAACCCTGGAATAACCAGAAAAATCCTCAGTGGCCTTGTGCATAACTCGAACCAGTGTCATTTGAGAAGGATCCCGGCCCAAATGCCCAAGCATTATTGTCAGTTTAGCTAGCCTCACTGAAAATTAGTGATTAGAGATAGATAGCAAAATTTAGGTTTGGGAAATGTGAGCTTCAAGATTTCAAATCCAACTATAAGGAAAAAAGTTGAGCACATTATCAACGTCTATGCTCCACAGGATGCAAGTCTTGAAGTCGTATCAACACCGATTCTGACATTATCTGGATCGTTTGTGGTGACTTTAGCGAAGTCATAATTCAGGACGAAAGAAAAGCACTTGCCTTCGATACTAGAGGGGCATTTCTTTTTCATGATTTCATTGTTTCTAATGGTATGATATATGTTAAGCTTAGAGGTTGAAAGTTACTTGGATGTGGTCGAATGGTTCCAGGCTTACTAAGCTCGACAAATTATTGACTTCAATGAATTTTTTACTCACGTGGGTGTGACGACCCTGGCTAGATTTCATTCTAATCATTTCATATCTTGTTAGACTCTTTGGTCAGATTCCTTTTAGATTTTTAAAATCTTGGCTTCAAGATAAGGATTTTGATAAAGTGGTTGGTTACATGTTGTTGGAATATCGGGACAGGAGTGAAGAACGGGGTCTCGAAAGTCAAGGTGCTATACAAAAAGCTTGGATTGTTGAAAAAGAAAATTAAAGATTGGAGACTTGTCCATGTAATGAAAATAAACATAAAAATGACGCTTTTCTTATTTGAAATGACAATTCATTAAGAAGCTAGCAAGAGGTTAGTGGAAAAATAACAATGTTACACCTCATTTCATATCTTCTTATGACACTCCTTTCGACAAAGAATTATCCAACTAAAGGACTTATCATAACAAATCTAGCATATTGGATAGAAATGTCAAATAGTAATCTATCGTGAAAGCCCCAAATTAAATAGAAGGTTGCGGTGACGATAAGCTCTAAACACTTGCGGGGTAGAGAAGTAATTATGGTGTTATTGATTTTGTTAAGGAATGTTTCCAAGGAGTACTTGAAGTCACAGAAAGAGAAACTCCACCACCTACCAAATTTCGAGCAAAGCTCCTTAGCTGATCTGATGAGAAGAAAATATTATTGATGGATTTAGCCTCGCATTTGCAAAACAGACATAACACATTGTCAAGAGAAAATCTAACGATATGGATCTCATGACGGAAACCAACCACATTGGATAGGGTTAAATTTAAGCGGATACTTCTAAAAAATGTATCAAACTATACCCAAAAAGTTATTGTGTGTATCCACCTACCAAAAATGTTTTTTGATGTATCAAATTTTTTTTTTGTTATTGTGTGTATCATGACCGGTTCAACTGATCATCAACCGGTCAGCTGCAGTTGGGACGGTAGCCGAAGGTGCTGGGGGCGGCGATGGTGGTGGTTCTAGGTGGTGGTTCTGGGCAACGATGGTGGTGGTTCTGGGTGGTGGTTCTCGACAGCAACAACGATGGTTTTGGGCGGAGATGATGGTTCTCGACAATGGTAGTTCTTGGTGGTTGTTATGGGCAATGGTGGTTCTAGGTGGTGGTTCTGCGCAACGACGGTGGTGGTTTTCTAGGTGGTGGTTATGCGTGGCGATGGTTATGGGTGGGTTTTGGGTAGCGACGGTGGTGGTTCAGGGTGGTTGTTCTCGACGGTGTAGCAGTGGTTCTCGGCGGCGACGATGGTTCTCGACGGCAACAATTGTCGATGGCGATGGGTATTGATGGTGATGGATAGTGATGGCCAAAATTCGGGTTCGGGCCGGGCCGAGACCAAACCCGGGTTGCTACAGTAAGTCGGTGACTCGGGTTTTCCATGAACCGGTTCGGTTCGGGCCGGGCTACGAAGGGAAATCAATAAACAGAACCTAAGGGTTGACAAACCGGAAAACCCAAACCGGTTCGGGCCGGGCCCTGACCCAGTTTGGGTATTTTTCAAAAAAAAAATTTGTTTATTTTTTTGATTTTTGTGTGTATACTATTTAGTCTATTATTCTAATAAGTAATTAAGAACTTAATTACTAAAGCCAAAAAGTTGATTGTATCACTAAAATTACGTACGTTTTATTTATTTATAATTTTATATATAGATTACACGTTACAAGAACACGAGAACTCTAGAACTCGAGAACTCGAGATTAGAGAATACAATAACTAGATAAAACGAGAACTCGAGAATTGATATTATAGAATACGAGAACACGAGAACTCGAGAAGTCGAGATTAGAGAATAGGAGAACACGAGAATACGAGATTATAAGAGCTGAAAAATGAGAAATCTTTGCATTTTTTGCGTTTTTAAGAGTTGGGAAGTTGTGGTTTGTTTAATAACCTCCACTAGCATTTATATACTCATCTAGGCTCAAAAACACCAAAAAACGGCTACATTTAAAAAAACGGTCATAAAACGGCTAGTTTTTTTAAAATTTCGGGTTTCGGGTTTGGCCCGGTTTTTGGCCCGGTTCGGGTTTGGACTGTTAGGTTTTAATCAAATCTGTTACCACATTCAAGCAACGGAAGCATATTCAAAAAAACTATGGTAACAACAAATTAATAACTTTTTTACGGATGCACATGTTCTTACAAACTTAACTACAAAAGAATGATAAAAAAACTTACTTGATAGCGATTGTTGAAAAATTAGCTCGATGGAAAAATCAAACCTTTGATATTGCCTCTCGGATGTCAAGGACCAATAGTATGAATCCCTCTAGTGGCTCACACCTAAGATCACCAAATACTAACAACCAAGAACGCTCAAACCTTTTGGCTATTTTGAGAGGGAAAGAGAAGGAGGATGCTACAAAGAAAAGAGAGAATGAATGAATTGATCAACTGGGTTTGATCCCAATGTATCTATTTATAAACCAATTAAAAACTCTTTAAATTATTATCAAGATATTATCCTTTATCTATAATTAATCTAATTAGTTATATTTTGGATATTATCTGATTAAATATATTTATCCTCAACTGATAAATAATTTTGTAACGCCCCGAAACCGTGAACCCACTAAATCTTATTTGGTTACCGTCAGTTATTTTAGCTTGTGTTTAATTAAGTAGGTATTAGATATCTCAATCATATCCTAATTATCCATTTATTATTCTATTTATCTATTACTTAGTTATTTTTGTTGATAATTGTGTTAAAAGAAAAAGGAATATAATAATTAGGTATTTGATAGGATATGGGTTGTCCTTTAGCTATTTAAATAGAAACCATAGTGTCAGATGAATAGAGCCTTATATTCAGATCAAGAGAGAGAGAGAGAGAGAGAGAGTTGCGAAAAAGAGAAAAAAAAGAGAGGAGAAAGTCAGTTGCCGGAGACACCGTTCGGAGCAATCTCGTCGGTAAGTGGTTTACCGGTTGTCGTTTTCTTTCTCGCCGGTTTTCTAGGGGGTGGGGTTGTCGCCGGCCTTGGCTGGTGGCGGCTCAACCGCCGTGCACAGCAGTGATGCCACCGGTGGTATTGGTGGCGATTGCGGCTGCTGTTCTTGTTCTTTTCTCCGGCGACGGGCAGCGTAGGTGGATGGCCTGACCGCCGCTGCTATAGGTGGCCGGCGATAGCCGGAGTATCGCCGCTGCTGTTTTTCCCCTTAGCCGGCGACGCTAGAAATTCCTAGCTGCTGCCATGGTTGTTGATAGTACCGGCGTGCGGTGGTGGTGGCTCTCCGTCACTGCCGCTGCCGGCTGTTGTTGCTTAGGTAGTGACCGGCGGTGGTGGTGGTGCGAAACCACCGCTGCGGCCTTTGTTTGTTTGCGGTTTTGTGTGTTGGCTCCGATCGGTGGCGGTGGCCGGCGGTACCCCTGCTGGCTGCTGCTGCTGTTGTTGATTTCGTCCGGCGGCGGTGGTGGTTTCTAGGCCATCATCGTCGCCAGGTGGTTGTCGAGTGGTAGTGGCAGCAGGAACCACCGCTGTCGCTACCATGTGTTGTACTTAGCCGGTGGTGGTGGTGATTTCACCATTGCCGCCGCTGGTTGTGGAGTGTATAGGTGGTGGTGGTGGTGGTGGTTTTGCGCCGCCGCTGCTACCACTATTGTTTGTTGTAAGCGGATGGTGGTGGTGATGGTTCTCCATCGCTGCCGCCACGATCCTTGGCGGTAGGCGTTGGAGGTGGTTATTACCGCTGCTGCCGCCGCGCTAGCGGCGGTCCGGGCTCCAAACCGGGTCGAATCAGTGGGTGGTTTGGATTACTATCTAGTTTAACTTTTATTAGCAAGCCGTGGATTTAGGACTTTGTTTTCATGTAGTTGTTTATGGGAAAGCAAATAGAAGCAATATCGGGAGTAATTTGGGGATTGAAATTGCAGATAAAAATTTGTGATTGATTTTGTGTTCGGAAACGCTTCGTGTACGCGTGCTTTTCGGAATTAAGGTGAGTGGGATTATGTGCTTTTGTGTTGTTATATATATATATATGTATGTGCTTGATGTGATAAGATGGGCCGGGTTGCGGGATGACCCGAAGAGCGAGTAATCGCTAAGGCCGGGTCGTGGGATGATCCGAAGAGTGGGTAACCACTAAGGCCGGGCTGCGGGATGGTCCGAAGAGCGGGTATCCGTTAAGATGTTATATGCGATGTGATGTGTATATATGTATATGTTGCGACATGATTGTGCATATTTTTGCTCACTAAGCGGTTGTGCTTACCCCATCATATTTCCATTTTTTTAGGTGCAAATACGAGCAAGGATAAAGGCAAGGCTCCGGCTTGACAATTCCGGCGTTGGCATTCCGACTAGTTATTGATGTTTTACTTAGTCATTTATTATTATAAAGCTTAAAGGATTTTTAGATTGTTACTTGTTTATTAGACGAAACGTTATTTTTAAACGATTAATTAGATGTTGGTTTATCTTGAATATTTTCCTTAATATAAGTTTCTTTAAAAAAAATTGGTTTAAAATTACGGGTGTTATAACTTGGTATCAGAGCCTAGGTTTAAGAGAATCAGCATACACACTGGTGGGTGTGTGTGTGGTTGGACTTAAACTAGGTGATTTTTTTGGATTAATTAAGGATCGGAATGGCCAGCGGAACTGTCAAGACGAAGGTGAGCAACAGTTGAGCTTTTAAATTGTTATATATATGTATATATACATAAATGCGTGTAAGAGGCAGAATTAAATTATATATTATGACGATTCATATGTGGATACATGCTATCATATGTGGGTCAATGTGAGTATAATATGTTCTGTAGTGATATGTTGCGAGTACCTGCTTAGTCGATAAGTTAAGGTTTAGGTAGGATGGTATCAAACCCAAACGTAGGCACCTTGGTATGTTAAGGATGGGTTATCGGGCATGTTCTTGTTTGATTGGTGCCCGGTGATCCTGATTTGGCTACCAGGAATGGATGGTTATAGTAATACGGCGCCAATAATAGTGTTACTATAAACACCTGTGTAGTGTTGGGATTGATTAAGTCTTGGAGACTTTAACTCATTGATGACAGTTAGGGATGAGCATTTATGTGGTTAGCTAATATGAATAGTACTTATGTGGAAGGTGTGAATTTGCATGCGCACTAAGACTAGAGGTAGATACTTGCATGAGCACTAGTGGCTTAAAGATACGGTTAGGCGTCGCGATATAGTTTAAACTGCCTTATCGTAGTTAAGACCTAAGATTCTCTTGCACCCTCAGAATGGTGCAAACTAGGAATAATCCCAGTGGGAGTGAGGCCGAGCAGGCAGACCAGCTTGCTGCTCAAATTACTACGATTCTACAACAAACACTGCCAGGGCTTTATGACCAGATGAGGGAGGAGCTAGTTCAGACCCTGGATCAACGTATCGATGCAGCTCTTACGGCACGGAGTTCGGGGAGCGCAAGCACGGCACAGTCGCAGAGTCGGGTGGTCACTTACAAGGATTTCATGACATGCAAACCACCATTCTTCGAGGGGCAGAAGGACCCCGTTGCTTGCTATCACTGGTATTCGGCTGTGGAAGGGGCTTTCCGCACCAGCGGATGCCCGGCGGGCTCGAAGGTTCATTTTGCGGTGAACCTACTCTGGAACGCGGCTAAGGATTGGTGGGACCTGGTCCTAAGGAGATTTTCGGAAGCACAGATCACTGCACTGACTTGCGAGGAGTTTAAGGTCATGTTCGATGAGGAGTTCGCTCCTAGCATTGAGAGAGAGCGGATAGCAGCTGAGTTCCTGAATCTAACTCAGACGACGGAGACGGTGAATGAGATCACCGCCAAATTTCTAGAAAAGCTTCTTTTCGTACCGGGCTATGCGAACGACGAGTCTCTGAAGATGGCTCGATACTTAGGGGTTCTGAAGACCGAAATTAAAGGGGCAGTAACTACGAAGAGGTGTAAGACCTTTAGTGACATGGTGGAGACAGCGAGAGCTCAGGAGATTCACCTGGAAGAGAAGCGGCAGGGGAAGCGTAAGGCGGATGATCAGTCGGGGCCAGTTAAGAAGTATAAGGGGGCGAAGAGCGATTCTAAGAGCGAACCTGCAGCTTGCAGCAAGTGTGGGCGGAACCACAGGGGTGAGTGTAGGGCACATGAGTTGTCATGCTACAAGTGCGGCAAGCCGGGCCATTTCAGTCACGATTGCAAGGAGACGGTGAAGACATGCTTTTACTGCTACCAGCCCGGGCATATCAAGCCCAATTGCCCCCAGCTGAAGGGAGCACCAGTTCAGGCCCCGGCCCCAGCGACACTTAGGATTACTGATGGTACCACTACGGGAAAGAGCGGACCTATTACACGAGGACGGGCTTTCCAGATGACCGCTGAGGAGGCTCAGGCGACACTTGATGCGATTACAGGTACACTCTTGTTAAGTTTAGTCTAAATAAATTCTTGCCTTGTGTAGGTAGAAAGTAGCATGCTGTATGTGAGGTATAGATATCTTCCCTGTTAACTCCAAAGCCTGCGATAGTACTCTTGACGCGGGGGCCACTTGGTCCTATGTGTCGCATAGGTTTGGTAAGGCCTTCCAAATAGAGCTAGGTAAGCTAGTTAGACCTGTGACAATTGGCGTAGCCGCGGAGAAGGTGCATGTAGTCGAGCGCGAGCACCGAAGGTGTACCATCGACATCTTCGGGGTACGGTTCCACATAAATTTCATACGTGTTCCCCCCCTGAACAGAATCGACGTGGTAGTTAGAATTGGTTGTATGCTTCTGAATCAAGCGACGACAGATGTTGCGGGACAGTTGGTGCGGATCCAGAATCCGAGTAGGGGAGAGCTGACAGTGTACGACAAGGGAAGGAGGATGCATACGTTGTTATGTTCCATCGTGAAGGCACGGAAGTACTTTCAGCTGGAAGTTGAGATGCGAGAGCATTACCCGGAGCTTGTCTTCGATTGATTTCGGGGACGAAATCCCGGTAAGTGGGGGAGAGTTGTAACGCCCCGAAACCGTGAACCCACTAAATCTTATTTGGTTACCGTCAGTTATTTTAGCTTGTGTTTAATTAAGTAGGTATTAGATATCTCAATCATATCCTAATTATCCATTTATTATTCTATTTATCTATTACTTAGTTTTTTTGTTGATAATTGTGTTAAAAGAAAAAGGAATATAATAATTAGGTATTTGATAGGATATGGGTTGTCCTTTAGCTATTTAAATAGAAACCATAGTGTCAGATGAATAGAGCCTTATATTCAGATCAAGAGAGAGAGAGTTGCGAAAAAGAGAAAAAAAAAAGAGAGGAGAAAGTCAGTTGCCGGAGACACCGTTCGGAGCAATCTCGTCGGTAAGTGGTTTACCGGTTGTCGTTTTCTTTCTCGCTGGTTTTCTAGGGGGTGGGGTTGTCGCCGGCCTTGGCTGGTGGCGGCTCAACCGCCGTGCACAGCAGTGATGCCGCCGGTGGTATTGGTGGCGATCGCGGCTGCTGTTCTTGTTCTTTTCTCCGGCGACGGGCGGCGCAGGTGGATGGCCTGACCGCCGCTGCTATAGGTGGCCGGCGATAGCCGGAGTATCGCCGCTGCTGTTTTTCCCCTTGGCCGGCGGCGCTAGAAATTCCTAGCTGCTGCCATGGTTGTTGATAGTACCGGCGTGCGGTGGTGGTGGCTCTCCGTCACTGCTGCTGCCGGCTGTTGTTGCTTAGGTAGTGACCGGCGGTGGTGGTGGTGCGAAACCACCGCTGCCGCCGTTGTTTGTTTGCGGTTGTGTGTGTTGGCTCCGATCGATGGCGGTGGCCGGCGGTACCCCTGCTGGCTGCTGCTGCTGTTGTTGATTTCGTCCGGCGGCGGTGGTGGTTTCTAGGCCATCATCGTCGCCAGGTGGTTGTCGAGTGGTAGTGGCAGCAGGAACCACCGCTGTCGCTACCATGTGTTGTACTTAGCCGGTGGTGGTGGTGATTTCACCATCGCCGCCGCTGGTTGTGGAGTGTATAGGTGGTGGTGGTGGTGGTGGTTTTGCGCCGCCGCTGCTACCACTATTGTTTGTTGTAAGCGGATGGTGGTGGTGATGGTTCTCCATCGCTGCCGCCACGATCCTTGGCGGTGGGCGTTGGAGGTGGTTATTACCGCTGCTGCCGCCGCGCTAGCGGCGGTCCGGGCTCCAAACCGGGTCGAATCAGTGGGTGGTTTGTGTTAGAATTATGTGCAAGACAGTAACAAGGTTACCGTATCCAATGTTATAGGACACTAGTAGGTCACACCGCTGCACACTAAATAAGAGGATGTTTGGATTACTTGGTTGAGAGAAATAATTAATCGTTTATTAATTATAAAAGGAGAAAGAAAGAAATAAATAATTAGTTGAATTATTTATAAATTAATTAATCAGTTGAATTAATTAATAAAGAGATAATTATGGAATATATATTTAATTATCAGGTTGATAATTATAAGGGTATTCCATATGGTATCAAACACTGCTTTATTAGTTAATATAAATAAAGGCATAAGGTTTGATTGAATAATAACTGAATTGATAATTCTCAAAAAACGATCTATCTCTTTTCTCTCTTCCACCGCCGGCGATCATAGGCTCGAAGCGAGAACCAAAATTTTCGTTTGCGGAGTAATCTGTGGTGGTGGTCTAGCAACCGTTCCTTGAGACGTGTCAGTAGCGGTGTACCCCCTACAAGCATTCTGGAAGTTTATTCATCAAAGGTAAACCATCAAACCCACTTTAATTGTATCTGTTATGGTTAGGATTGGATCCTCGATTGGGAATCAGTTTTTGTTATCCGCTGCGCATGTTTATGCCTACGGTTCCCAACAGTTTGGATTACTATCTAGTTTAACTTTTATTAGCAAGTCGTGGATTTAGGACTTTGTTTTCATGTAGTTGTTTATGGGAAAGCAAATAGAAGCAATATAGGGAGTAATTTGGGGATTGAAATTGCAGATAAAAATTTGTGATTGATTTTGTGTTCGGAAACGCTTCGTGTACGCGTGCTTTTCGGAATTAAGGTGAGTGGGATTATGTGCTTTTGTGTTGTTATATATATATGTATGTGCTTGATGTGATAAGATGGGCCGGGTTGCGGGATGACCCGAAGAGCGAGTAATCGCTAAGGCCGGGTCATGGGATGATCCGAAGAGTGGGTAACCACTAAGGCCGGGCTGCGGGATGGTCCGAAGAGCGGGTAACCGTTAAGATGTTATATGCGATGTGATGTGTATATATGTATATGTTGCGACATGATTGTGCATATTTTTGCTCACTAAGCGGTTGTGCTTACCCCATCATATTTCCATTTTTTTAGGTGCAAATACGAGCAAGGATAAAGGCAAGGCTCCGGCTTGACAATTCCGGCGTTGGCATTCCGACTAGTTATTGATGTTTTACTTAGTTATTTATTATTATAAAGCTTAAAGGATTTTTAGATTGTTACTTGTTTATTAGACGAAAGGTTATTTTTAAACGATTAATTAGATGTTGGTTTATCTTGAATATTTTCCTTAATATAAGTTTCTTTAAAAAAAAAATTGGTTTAAAATTACGGGTGTTATAAATTTAATCACTTTCGCCCCCTCTAAATTCTTGATTGTTTATTTGGGTCTTAAGGGCAACCCAAAAGGACCCTGCCATTATTAAAATACTACCAACAGTTAATAATTTGGACACCATTTCCAACAGTCTCCCACTTGGACAAGTTATTAACTTCATCTAGTCAATATTTTCAAATAACTAGCAGAGAGCAAACCATCCAATGAAGCTGCCGAACTCTGATAAAGATTCGGTCCTAAGATAAGTGATTTAATGTTCCTTTGTTCTACAAGATATCATATGAACCTGAGACATGGATAATAGTCTATCTCATGGATCAAAAATATGTTTCCCGATTTCCGATATGTGTTGAATTCATCAGACTACTCAATTGAACACATCAATTCCAGTCAGGGTTTGGCCAAACACTTAATGTCAACACCAAATCATCGAGGGGCCCATGGATATCGCTTCTCCTGTTTAGGCAGAAGGAACAAATAAACTTTGACTACACAGTTCATTTCTACTCATCATATCATACCTGAACATACCCTGTATAGCTGCCAGTTACGGTCAACGTTGGAGTACACCAAAGCATAACAGAATCATAGAGCAAAACTCTATGTATCTCCGCTTGAAGAACATAAAATATTATCATCTCAAAATTACTCTGACTTAATCCATGAAGTAAACTTTTGAGTGCGGGTTGTTCCAATACTCAAATCACTATTAAGTACTCATGAGTGTTAGTTGCATTCTCTATGCTTCTAACACTCCATGACAGTCTTGAATCACTACTTACTTCCAAGAGTATGACTGACTGTGGAGGTTTAAGTAAATTAATACTTAGGAAGTTGGTTCTAAACATGCAAAAAGGAAACACTATAATAAATTAAATGTAAATGGATGTAATCCAGCATATACTATAATCTCCATATAATAATCTCCAAGTCAAATACAATTTATTATTGTTTTAATACATCAAACTAATGGCTTCTATATGATATTCATGTTTGGGTCGAGTTAAGGCTTTCGTGAAAGGATCCGTCAGATTCTCTTCAGTCGGCACTCTACTCACCACTTTCTGTTTTTCCTCATCCCGTCCAGTTCTTCACTAGTACTAGGACATTGATCTTTACTCAATCTTATGCCATGTGTAAATAACTTTTTCTTGGATTCACTCATATTGAATTTTCTTCAATATCTTATCCAAGTATGTACTTTGGCTAAATCCAACTAAACGCTTGGTTCTATCTTGATAGATTCTTATTCCTAGTATGCATGTTGCATTTCCCAGATCTTTCATAGCGAAACATTTTCCGAGCCAGATTTTTACATCTTGCAACATCGGAACATTGTTTTCTATGAGTAGTATGTCATCAACATACAAGACCAAGAACACAACATTACTCCCACTAGCCTTAACATATACACAAGACTCATCTTTGATTCGAGAAAATCCAAACTTTTTGACCCTTTCATGAAAAACAAAGATTCCAGCTACGAGACGCTTGTTTAAGTCCATAAATGGACTTTTTAAGCTTACACACTTTATCTGGATACTTGGCATGTACAAAACCTTCAGGTTGTGCCATATACACATCCTCATCAAGTTTCCCATTAAGGAAAGCGGTTTTTACATCCATTTGCCAAATTTTATAGTCATGAAATGCAACTATGGCAAGCAGTATCCTGACAGACTTAATCTTAGCTACTGGTGAGAAGGTTTCATCATAATCAATCCCTTGAGTTTGAGTGTAACCTTTTGCAACCAGTCTAGCCTTGAATGTGTGCACATTCCCATCCGTGTCATTCTTCTTTTTGAAGATCCACTTATTACCAACTGTCTTGCGACCTGGTGTATGATCAACCAATTCCCAAACATGGTTATCGTACATGGAATGAATCTCGCTCTCCATTGCCTCTTTCCATTTGGCAGCCTCAGGGCCTGCCATCGCTTCCTTGTAGTTAGATGGTTTATCTGCACTATCAAATGTCTTATCATTGACTAGTGTATCTCCTTCCTTTGTAATATGAAAACCATAATAATACTCAGGAGCTTGATTAACTTTACTAACTCTACTAGTTCTGCGAAGAGGTGGTGGAGTTGTATTAGTTTCCTCAACAGGTGATTCAACCTCATGTTGGGGGCTAGTGTCAACTATAGGTTCATCATTGGTTGTCTCTTGAATTTCTTCAAGATCAATATTACTCCCACTATCCTCTTTGGAAATGAACTCCCTTTCTAGAAAGACTCCCCTTCTAGCCACAAACACTTTGTTTTCAGAGGGTTTGTAAAATATATATCCAAAGGATTTGTAGGGATAACCAACGAATAGACATTTATTTGCCCTTGGTTCCAGCTTGTCGTTTGTTTCGCGCCGAACGAAAACTTCACAACCCCAGACCTTTATATGTGCTAACAAGGGACGAGTCCCGGTTCACATTTTAGAGGGTGTCTTTGCAACCTTCTTAGTTGGAACAAGGTTTACGATATGAGTTGCAGTTTCTAAGGCATAGCCCCAGAATGACATTGGAAGTGTAGCACGACTTATCATGGATCGAACCATATCAAGTAGCGTTCGATTTCTTCTCTCAGCAACACCATTAAGTTGTGGTGTTCTAGGAAGAGATAATTGTGAAACTATTCCACAATTCTTTAGATGGTCGTAGAATTCATGACTCAAGTATTCTCCACCCTATCGGATCGGAGGATCTTGATTTTCTTGCCCAGTTGGTTTTCTACTTCGTTCTTAAATCCTTTTGAACACTTCAAAGGTATCTGATTTGTTTTTCATCAAATAGATAAATCCATTTCTAATGAAATCATCAGTAAAAGTAACAAAGTATCTCTCACCGTTTCTTGTAGCGGATCTGAACGGTCCACATACATTTGTGTGGATTAAGTCCAACAGATCCTCACCCCTTTCCATTTTTCCTTTGAAAGGTGATTTAGTCATCTTGCCAAGTAAGCAAGACTCGCATTCTTCATCAGACTTTAAGTCGAATGTTTCCAAGATCCCGTCCGATTGGAGCTTGGCGATGCGCTTCTTGTTTATGTGGCCAAGACGATGATGCCACAACAATGAGATTTATCCAATTCACTATCGGAGGAACCAACAGTTAGAGTTAAGTTATTATTATTTCTACCAACAGAAATCATACTTTCATACACACCATTACAAGGAGTATCTTTAAAAACAACTATTTTATAAACCAAAATGCAACCATTATCATTATCAAATTTAAATTTAAAACCATCCTTGTATAATGCATGAAAAGAGAATGTTTCGAGCCATTTCTGGCGAGTTGCAACAATCTAATAACTTTATTGATTGACCACTACTAAGCACTAGTTCTAAATCTCCAATCTTGGTAACAACAGCAGTCATCCTGTTTCCCATGATCAGATTTAGCCCCCCATGCTTTAACATTCTACTTTCCTTTAGTCCTTGAAAATTGGAGCAAATGCGAGCACCACATCCCGTATCAGGGACCCAAGAGTTAGAAACTGAAGTACTATGGAGTTCAATCATAAAAATACCTAAGGTGCCACACTCTTTGGTTTTGTTCATCTTTAAGTCCTCCAGATATTTTGGGCAACTTCTCTTCCAATGGCCCGTTTCTTGACAGTAGAAGCATATGGCCTCTTTAGGGTCACTTGTTGGTGATATGTCAGAAGTTTCAGCTTTTCTCTTAAGGCCTTGGTTGTGAAGAACAACTTTAGCCTTTCCCTTCCCTTTGGGATGAGAAACTTTCTTTTTCTTACAACCACCTTCCCTAATGGCCAGGATGAGGTGAGTGAGCACTTTGGGTCTTACCCATACTTGCTTCAGCAGTTCTCAACATGCCATGGAGTTCCATCAAGGTCTTGTCCATATTGTTCATATTGAAGTTCACTATGAACTATTTATATCCCCACTAAGAGAGTTTAGCACCATATCAATGGCAAACTCTCTTGGGAAATTGACACCTAGATTGCCTAACCTGTCAATGTACGCTTTCATTTTCTGCACATGCATACACACAGAGGCACCATCCTGATGCTTACATTCCATAAGCGATTTTACGACTTGGAATCCTGCTTGTCTTGCTTGCTCCTGAAACATTTCACGAAGTTGCTTACTTATGTCAAACGCCTCCATGTTCTCGAAACTCTTTTGAAGTTTCAGGGACATTGACGCTAACATGAGACATGCGACCTTTCTCGATTCCATGTCATGTTTATTATATTCGTCTACTGCCTCAGGGCTTGCTTCATCATCGAGTATAGGAAGGTCCTCATCGAACAAATACTCTTTGTCTTCGTACCGCAAGGCAATTCTCAAGGCACGAATCCAATCCAAGTAGTTTGGCACAGTGAGTTTATCTTTACTTAGGATAGAGAGTAACGTAAGGTTGGATGTTGAGTGGGTAGGAGGAGGAAGAAGATTTTCAGCCATTTGATAGATATAGTTTTAGTTGATTTGATATTTAATCCTTAAAAATAATTACCCTAAGATTATTTAAAAGGCTAGGATCCATATTTCACTTTATGATGCGAAAAGGGATGCCGTAATCACATCACAAAGTTATTTAGGTAAACAATACTTTTGTTAATTTCATTCACTATGAAACTCCTAGTTCTTTTGAGATTCGTCGACTTATGTCAATGGCATGTTAATCTCGATTATGCTTATCTTCCATTTGTGACTGGGATGCCGAGGATCACAAACTAGATAGTGAATTGACCATGTAAAAACACATGGACCCCTCGGCTCAAGTACGCTTGAGAATCACGAGCGCCATATCATTTTCTACTATAATTTCAAATTAACGTGCCGACAAACCGCACACGCTCCGTTAACAAATTATAAGATTATGTGTGTTATTTACATGGGTAGCATATGACTTTCACATTTCTTAGTGTATCTAAAATGGTATTTTGTTTTATACTTTATAGTTAATACTTTTAACTTGTTACATCGACCTATCAAACCTCTCGGTAATTCCACTAGTCCACACAAGAGGCAGTGAGAATGGTAACGCTAAAGCATTTGAAAAACCATTCTCATTCGGTTACCATTTTATAGGCAACCTCCTTAAACCCCCTTAGAGTGTTTATAGTGAGTACGCCCCTGGATTTGACTATCAATGCATAATTTTAATTTTATACATATAATTAAGCTCTATTATATATATATATATATATATAATTGGATGAAATTTTAAAACATTTAAAATTATGATTATCTAATTAATTCAAATTAACTATGTGATAACACATTTAATAATTAATATAATCGATTCCATAATTAATTCCAATTAAACATGTGAGGACACATGTTGTGATTAATTTTAGATATATTCAATTTATATTCACTATATAAATAATATCAATATTTATCTTACTATATTATCCAAAATTTAAATTTGGTATTTTAGCAAGTTAGGAAACTAGCCAAAATAATTTTGGGTTTATCTTTTCAACAATTGAAAAAAAACTCAAAATTTTGAATTATAGCAAGTTAGGAAACTAGCCAAAGCAATTGGGGATAAACATTGCATTAAAAAAAACTATACCTACTAAAATCAAAATTTATAGGTACCATAAACAATACTATTGTTAATAAACTTTTTATGCAAAATTAGTTTCCAAAATTAAAATCTAAAAGCGATATTGATCCTTAAAGTCAAAAAGGAAATCAATTTTTTTTAATAATAAATACAACACTTTTGCAAATCCATTTAAATTACTTTTGGTAAATACGTTTTCATACAAACACCTTTTGTAATCAATTAAAACTGTTACCAACAATTAATTAGTAATTAATATTGCATAAAACTCATCATTCACTATGAAGAAATCAAAACTTAATAGGCAAGAAAACAATTGCTAATAATATGTAAACTTTTTACGCAAGTTTTAGAAACGTTTCCAAAAACAATTTTTGTCAAAGTTTCCAAAAACTATTTTATCCATCAAAACACAGTTGCTAATAAAAAAAACACAATTTTTTATAGCCTGCCTAGATTTCGAAAGCCTCATAAACACAAACAGATTTGCAAATTAAATTGACACATCTTTTGAGTTAAAATTCAAAAACAATGGCTCTGATACCACTGTTAGGTTTTAATCAAATCTATTACCACATTCAAGCAACGGAAGCATATTCAAAAAAACTATGGTAACAACAAATTAATAACTTTTTTACGGATGCACATGTTCTTAGAAACTTAACTACAAAAGAATGACAAAAAAAACTTACGTGATAGCGATTGTTGAAAAATTAGCTCGATGGAAAAATCAAACCTTTGATATTGCCTCTCGGATGTCAATGACCAATAGTATGAATCCCTCTAGTGGCTCACACCTAAGATCACCAGATACTAACAACCAAGAACGCTCAAACCTTTTGGCTATTTTGAGAGGGAAAGAGAAGGAGGATGCCACAAAGAAAAGAGAGAATGAATGAATTGATCAATTGGGTTTGATCCCAAGGTATCTATTTATAAACCAATTAAAAACTCTTTTAATTATTATCATATTATCCTTTATCTATAATTAATCTAATTAGTTATATTTTGGATATTATCTGATTAAATATATTTATCCTCAACTGATAAATAATTTAATCAATTTCGCCCCCTCTAAATTCTTGATTGTTTATTTGGGTCTTAAGGGCAACCCAAAAGGACCCTGCCATTATTAAAATACTACCAACAGTTAATAATTTGGACACCATTTCCAACATGGACCGGGTTAGGCGGAGTTTTCTACAAATTGCAGGCTTGGTCCCGGCCCGCGGGTTGTAACCCGGGTCAGACCGGGTTGGGGCTCAAACCCAGGTCGGCTTCGGTTCGGGCTTGGGCTAACTCATCGGTTCGGTTCGGGTTCGTTTGGCCATCACTAGTGATGGAATCGAGAGATTGATCGTTCTTCCTAGGTGATGGAATATGACAAGGTGATCTGGTCGCACTTTTTTGTTTATTCTTTCTGTCAAAGGGGTGAAAAGAGCAATGGACGAAGCTGTCGATAAGGGGTTGTTTTGAGGTGTTTCTCAATGACCCTAATATCTCTCTTTTTCAATACACTAATGATGCTATTTTTCTCGGGGATTGTTCACGAATAAATATATCGATTTGGTGAGAATTCGAAGGTACTCTTAGTTGGAGCAAAAATTTCAAAGGTTGAAAGGTGGCCTCTCCTCATCAAGAAACTTCAATCAAAACTCTTTAGTTGGAAAGTTGAAAATCTCTCATTTGGTGGCAAATTATGTCTTCGTAAGTGTAGCTAGCAGCTTAATGTATGCCATGGTGTGTATATATCAAGATTTTCACAGGCATGTTGGTGTTGTCAGCAGGTTCATGCTGGTGATCTGGATAGAAGTTGTTCTACTACTGATTATATGTTCAAAATATATGGTTTTCTTGTTAGTTGGCGATAGATGTTACAAGCAACAATGGCACCTTCTACTATAGAGGTAGGATACATGGCTGTGACGGAGGGAGTGAAGGAAGCATTATGGTTGTGGAGATTTTTATATGATTTGGGGTTTGGGTAAGATTGTGTGGACTTGTGGTGTGATAGTCAAAGTGATCCACTTAGCTAAAAGGCTCTTTTTATTTTCTTTGATCGTTTGGTTATTGTCATTATGTGTTTTGATTTATTGAGTACGCACGATTGGGAAGGTTTTTGTTTCTTCTACATTGTTTCTGCTGAGCAAAAACACTAAACAAAAATAATAAGAATTTGGAAAATTTCGTTAAAGAAATAATGACAGAAACAAAAAAATAAAAAATAATAATGAGAGAAACAAGTGACTGCATTAGATTTTCTTAATTAACATGAGTTCAAATGATGAAGGATTAGTTTTAATCGGTGGAAATATGGAAATTTTTATGCTTTTGTTATATATAATTTGAATCGCCTAAGTCACATTGTAATCGGCCGCTATTCTCAATGAAAATCTTGTGTTTCAAGTTGACTTGATTAATAATCTTTGTTAGAATATATCTATCTAATCAAACAGTTCAATATAGAAATCCATTTTTAGAATAATCTTGTGTTTTGTAGGGAAGTATTCACACTTTGGTATATATAGAAAATGGAGAGCAAATTCGGAGAAAGATCAAAGAAGTCCAAATGCCATTTTTTCACATAGACATCATTTAAATCAACTCCGAAATTTGGCAAAATATTGCCTAGAAAGTGACTACATTCTCTAACAATTGAAGCAATTACTTGCAAAATCAAGAAATACATTGCCTTTAATTTGCTCTAATAACATGTATAAGAGTTTGATCGATATCATCAATTTGGAACTGTGTTGACTTGAAAATGTGACCCAACTTTTGAGTTTCCCATCAACAATTTACCCAACTTTTGTGACGGTTTGGTTACGAATCACCTCTATAACATTGGATTTCCTAGAGAAACACTTATAGTAAAAGTCTTTTTGCAGTGATCCAGAAAAACTTATGATTAAGGATATATCCACAAAAATCACCTATCCCCCATTTTTTTGTGGTTTCATAGGAAACCACACCTTTTAGGGTAGTTCTGCCTCCTTAGAAGGGATATTTCACATTTACATAATTACATGTCATGCCTGCACCATAGTGTTGAAAGTAAAGATATGTATATAATTTTAATCACTCTTGATCAGTGTAAAAAACATAAAGTGACTCCAATATCAATGAAAGAAAAGGACCACAAAGGAGAATGATACATTGAAGCTTGGAAGGGATTAATGGATATCGTTTATCCACTCTACTGTTTGCATTTGATACCCTACCAAATGATTCATTGACCAAGAGTAAGCTTCAATTAACTCATTGATAGCCGTTAAATATTCTAGTTAATCGACGGCTTAATTCAATCCGTTCACAGATGGTCCATACGCTTCTACATATCCTCTCTAAGATGAATTAAACCGATTTGTTTTCGACCCTTGGATAACTATAGTTAACGTGGCTAGAAGAAAAGTTGACCGAAAAGTGGCATTTGGCATTTGATTGGTGTAGATCACTAGCCATCCATAAATACACAAACATGTACATCTATAGGCCTACACACATGTGGGTGTCTTGAGAGAGCATGGGGTTTAACCATCATGATTTTTGGCTGGTAATCATACTTTTTTGAAAGCCTTGGGATCAAAGGCAAAAGAAACAGATTTATATATAATTATGGTGTTGTATAATCATCTCCTTGTAATTGCAGCTTAGCTACCCATCATACCCCATTCCACACTAGAGAGATGAAAGAGATTATATATATATATATATAATATATGTTTATTGATGAGTATTTGTTTATAATATATGTTGGTGAGGGTGCAAAAAAGTTTCAGTGAAAAAAGAGAGAGGTGTCTCTGAAGCTGAAGGGTATATTTCTTTTTTCTTGCTTTCCTTTTTTCAAGGGTTGCTTTAAGAAGAGACTTTAAAAGAGTGAAGAGTGCAGCAGATACTATGAAAAAGCATAACTAAAAATCACACACACACACACACACACACAGATGCAATAAATCTTTACATGTGTTTGTATAGTATTTATTGGTGTCATCTCACCTCAATCTTTGAATTTGAAACTGGGTGATGTTGAGATTCTTTAGTAAAATTGCTTTCTTTCTCTCCACCATCTTAATTTATGATCACAAAGCTTAGTTCATTTTCTTGGGATTTTCAAGATCCCATCTCCCTTTTTCCTTTGTTCTTTCCATTTCTTTTTTAACTTAATTTTCAAAATCATAAAGTGTTTAGGGTAGCACCAGACCAGCAAAAATATATATTATAATCTGTCATTCATATATATAAACTATATATGGAGTCTGCAAATTTTCATCAACAACATCATCAAGATCATCAGCCTGTGTTGGACTCTTCTTGCTATGGACTTTCATGGTCCCAAAATCCCATCTTGTAAGTTTTTCCATCTATCTTTCTCACTCTTTTAGTTTCTATATTTGGAAACTAATGTTTGCTTCTTTTCAGTCATTAATGTGACTAAACTCTAAATTAATACTCAGTTTTATTTTCTGGATACATAGTTATGTGCCAAGAAATCACACACATATATGGGAAATTTCTATTTTAGGTGGATAAAACTTGTTCATTGTATTCTCTTACTTCAATTTCGTTGATTTCTAATTAGGGTTTTGATCTAATTCCACATTTACCAAAAAGAAAAGGAAATTTTATGCATGTTTTCTACTAAATTGTGCAGGAACGGTACGAGCAATGACACGGACTCTAGAGATCTGAAGCAACAGCTAGTCAGTAATATCGATTTTGCACCTTGTCACAACACTAGCAGTGCTGCTTTGGTACATGTCTTGGAATTACCATGGAACAACAACATTAATGTATCAAGCAATCCTGTCGAAAACTTCACGACCCACGAATTGCAACGTCTTGCAAGGATCAAAGATGAATTCTCGGGCTCAGAATCATATCCAAAGTTTTCGGAAATGATAAACAGTAGCCCAACGTCCAGTATCGAAGATTTGCACTTAAACCCCTCTTCTGGATACAATACCAATCAGGATTTGTTGCTTAGGACATTCTCCAATGGGTGTCAAATAAAAGGTGGTCAGCTTATAGATCAATTCCCAGATGATACTACTCCAAATAACCATTTTCAAAATTGTTCTAGTAGGATATCATCAAGAGGGACTTTTAGCCAGATTTTTCCATCTATAAATATTTCAAATTTGAGTCAATCCCCGGCCGCAATTTCTTCCAACTCTTTCGATATGAACTTGCCCGCTTTGGATCTCTTTGGTTCGCCGAGATTTAACGGTAATTTTAGCCATCCTTCTTCATTCAATCCTCATCAACTTGGAAGCTTTTTCAAAGACACTTGTTTGTCATATGGCCTTGATAAGATGCATCAACCAAATCACAGGCCACTAACTTGCCCTAGTAAAGTGAGTTTCTTTCTCTTTATTTTATTTGTCTTATTCTTTCCATCTAATTTTTTTAAGATGACAAAGGTGAAGGGATCCGAGGCATTAATATATAAAAGTTAGAGAGTCATATTCATACGAGAACAATAACTAAATAAGAGAATAAGAAAATATCAAATTACATGGCATTTTATACTAAAATCACGTTGATTGAATCACATGTGATGCACGTGACTTGGATCATGACCTAATTATGGGTCATGTCGCTCGCACACCTTGGTTTGAATGTTAGTGTAACATCACATGTAATTTTGTATGCGATTTGATCATTTTCTTATTAACTCATTTCTTTACTAGTCTTTCAAGAAAAAATAAATTATGTTGTCTAGGTTAACTTTCTTTCTTCATTTTTATTAGATATCCTCTTTTCTCATTTATTTTCCTTTCCATTTCTTTTGTTTTGTAAATAAACCAAAATTAGTTTTCAAGAATCTACAACTTTCAGAATAACTTCAATATTTAATTTCAAATCCAATATCCAAATGATCAGTTAGAAACAAAGGTTCTATATATTCGGTTAATTTCCTGATTTTTAAATTTTAATTTCTAGAAAATGGGAGACATCATATCTAAGACTTTATTTGTACTCTTTTTGTAACGTTTTCCACTTTTTTCGCAAGTAAATATCTCCCCAAACAAGTAAAAGTTGTCTTCTTTTTTATTTCTCTTTTCTTTTCCTGCTCAATGGTACCTTCAACTTTATACATTACATTCATCTTTTTTACTAATTAATTGATTCAGCCCAAAATGCAGTCTTTAATTTAGACACATATATAGGTTCATTGACAATATTTGATGGTGATTTAAAGTTCAAACTAAACTTTATACATGTTTCAACTAATTTCAGCTTTCATCAGCCTTCAACAACCCTAGAACCAGCGGCACCGAAGCAAAGAGACCGGCTACCAATTACATGGACACAAAGGCTCCTCAAGCCACAATACCGAAGAAATCAAAATTGGAGCCACGCACTTCTTGCCCACCTTTCAAGGTGATTATATAACTAACTTACCTTGTGTTTGGCAAAAATAAGCTAGCTCTATAAGCTAGTACATGTGTGGATGGACCATAAGATGGTTTATAAACTAACTTATAAGCTAGCTTATTGAAACGCTAGTTGGAGTAGCATTTCAAAAGTTTTTTTGTATTTTTTTCAATTCTACCCTTAATGATATTAATTATTATATCCCAAGATACCCTTTTTGGTCATTTTACATATTAATAAACTAGTTTTTGTCAATCATAATTTATTCATAAGCTACGATATCAGCTATTAGCTAACTTATCAGCTAGTTTGCCGAACAAACCCTTAATTTCCCGTAACTAGAATTAAAGCTCGCTCTTTATCGGTCTTCTATTAGTTCCATTCAATAAAGTTTGGAATTGGTCTATATATATAAAACTACAAGAACACTATTTTGATGATAGAATTAAACTAAATTTTATGACAATCTTGTTCGTAAAGTAAAGTGACCCTTTTTTCAGGATGTAATAAGTACCATCGTTGTTCTGATTAAAACATTCCATATAATTAGCAAGCACAAATTTTATCATCTACAACTTCCATCAAGAAAATAGTTTAACATGGACTTTTGGGTGTGAAATGACTTGTCTTTAATCTAGAGTGGACTCTAATTTATATCTTTTTTGTGTGAAAAAAGTTAATACCAAATTACCAACATTTATCTTGGTTTTCTATTATTACTGATTTTGATCAAACAGTTTTTAGTGGTAAATTTGAATCCTTGTGATACATGTCTCAGTTCTACTATTGCATCGTACTCCTCCATTTGTATCGGTTTTTCTTCGGGATTCTATAATATTACCAAGTTTTTCTACTATTAATGTGAACATATGAAAAACCCTTAACAAATTTAGAGTTGGCCATATTGAATATATACGTAGTTCCATTGTATATAATGCATAGATATTATCTGAGTGTAAATATCAACATGTATTATAATCAGGTGAGAAAGGAGAAGTTAGGAGATAGAATTGCAGCCCTCCAACAGTTGGTGGCACCTTTTGGGAAGGTAGTGTTTTCTGTCTTCTCCCATCACTAAAAAAGTTGGTAGCTTTCTCCTGCATAAATCATTTATTTATTTATTTTTATTCTTAAATTAGTTCTAGTAAACTTTAAAAGGTTTTATGTTTGTTCTTCTTTTTATAAAAACATTGAAATTTTCTTATCCTTAATAACAAAAAGTGTTCCCTTTTTTATGTTTTTAGATATTAAAATGAAAAAATCAAGTTTTTAATTGAAAATGGAGCTTCGGTTGTGAACCGAAGGACAAACGAAAGTGCGTCACGTGTCTACACCTCCTTTACGCATTGTTCATGTATTATTTATCATGAATAATGTATTATTCCGGATGAATGATACAATAATCAAAATGAAAAATACATGATACATATATAAGAAATAATACATATATAAATCATGTATACATGTACTATACTATTCATTTTGAATGTTGTATTATTTATTATGAATAATGTATTAACGTTCACCTTCATTATTCATTTTAAACATGGACACCCATAAAAATGTGATGTGCTATCAATTATCCTCCACGCTCCGAGTTTTACCGTCTTGCTTTCCCGTTTTAATAAATCTTAAAATCTTTAAAAAATTGTATATACACAAACATGATTAGCAGTTTATGAATCTTAGTGCACCACTTAGATGTTTAAAAATGCAGTTTAATAATTTTAAGTTAGTTAATTAGTTTGATCAGAAGTGCTTTTTGACCCATACCAAATAAATAATTATGGATGATATTTGCAGACAGATACAGCATCGGTGTTGATGGAGGCTATTGGATATATAAAATTCCTGCAAAACCAAGTCGAGGTACGACTCTTAATTACTTCCATTTCTTCAAAACATTCTTCTTGGTTCCCACAACTATAATTTATTTATTTACTACTTTTACATCCATCTATCATTATTTAATTATATCTTCTTGATAAATAGGATATCTCATAGTTTAATCATAACCTTTTACTTGAAATTGACTGTTTGTTTGAATGAATTCTAATGCTTCATTATGTACGTCTTTTAATGACTCATACAAATTGATATATTCTAACATTCCCTATTTGATAAATACCATCTTGTATCCATCTAAATACTGTAATTTGTGGTCTAAAATTGTATAGATTTTTTACTAATTTTTGAACTATATAATTATTTGAAAACTCTACAATTTAAAAGATCCATGAGAAATTTTACCTTTAAGTTTAGTTTCACATAACTTTTTATACCTAATTAATTATACAATGTTTAATGCATTAACTAATATATAATTATTTTATAATTTATTATTCTTTTATATATATATATTTAGTTCACAATATAAAAGCTTTTATACATATACTTTTTTGTGAATAAAATGTATCTATGTTAGTTATTACATTAAACTCCATACATAAATCAAAAAAGATAATATGAAATAACACATATTATTGATTTCACGATTTAGAGGGAAAAAAGTCCCCTATACATGTGTGTATATAGAGAGAGAAAAGTTTATATGTGAGCTCATCTTTCATTGTGAACGTGGAGATCAATAGAATTACGTCATGTGGCAATCTGAATCAACACTTAAGCTTTATTCAGTATGAATATCATGCGGATGAATAAAGTTTTATTCAGACTGAATAAATCATGAATATTCAATTGGCACATGGTGCGATACTAGTGGTCTTCACGTTCACAATAAAAGAGGAGTTCACGTTTGAACCTGACCTTATATATATATAGAGAGGGATTTTCTTTTGTAAACTTTTTTTTGGTGTGAACGTGTGAACCCAAGCCAAGTGTTATTGTAAGTTATCATTTTCATTCTCATTCTCCTGCATTCCCATTTTCATTTTCATTGTCATTCCCTAAAATGAACCAAGCACCCCTTTAGAATTTGTTAAAACAAATTCTAGAAAAAAGTCTATATTGACTTATAATTTAAATTACTATTTCATATAATAAAATAAAATTGATCAACTTCATATATCATAAGTAGTTAGTAAATTTAAAAGAAATATAATTAAGAATTAAATTTAAAAAATTTATTTTTTATTTAGCATGTTTTAATTATATAAATATTTTAAAGATTTTTATATTTGTTTTTTTGATAATTAAACATATAAAAATAATATCTTATAGAAAATAAATAGTACATAACAATTATAATTAATATACAATGTATAACTAAAGTTTATTAATAATTAATAATTAATTTTGTTTAATAAAAATTAATATTTATTAGTAACTAATATATATTTTTAATTAATAATAGTTAATATTTTTTTTTGAACGGCAAGTTAACACACACACGCTCCAGCGGTATCGGGCCTCTAATTGGGCAATCCCACTAATCCGCTGCGACCCGGTCCAACCTATGGCTGAACCCGACCGGCGGGGAAGTGGATCCCATAGACTGGATCCTCCCATACCGGCCCCGAACCTGGCCCAAAGGACCAGATCCAAAGTCTGGATATCTCAGAAATGTCGTCCGTGGGATTCGAACCCTGGTAGTGTGGCTTTCACCCCACACCCCACAGGGATGTTACCTATCCAACTGAGCTAATACCCTTTGATAATAATAGTTAATATTAATAAGGGGTATAATTGTAAAAAGTCACAAAGAGCTATTCATAAGCTACTCCAAGTAATTTATCTCATACATTGTGAGTTATTATTTCACCTTATATTTTTCATCTAAAGCTAGATTTTAATAATATTAATTAACATATGTTTGTTTCACATCATGAATTCTCACAATGTGAAATTTTTTAATTGAATTTTATGTTTCACAAATACATAAAAAATGTTCACATTGTGATATATGTTAACAACATTCGTGTTTTAGTTATAATTGAGTTAGCATGAATTTATTTATTTTCTAAATATTAGTGATAATATGCAGACGTTGAGCGTACCATACATGAAGTCAATACAGAAGTCCAACAAAACATCAACACTAGGGGTAAGAAATTGTATACACTTTGATTTTATGTATGAGGATTTTTGAAAGGAAGGAAATATGATTAAGATTGAGAAATATAGGGGAATTATGAGATGGATAACAAAAAATTTGTAAAAATGCAATGCAACTTTTATAACAAATAAGGTCGTATATCTATCTCATGATTAATATATGATATATCCCATACTGACTTTGTACTAACAAAGAAAATACAATTGTATTTGTACACATGCAATCAGGTTTCAATGACGACAGATGAAAACGAAGAGGCAACAAGAGATCTTAGAAGTAGAGGATTATGCCTTGTACCGTTGTCGTGTTTGTCATACGTCACTGATGGAGGTGGAGGTATTTGGTCAGGGCCCTAATTTCAAGCTGAGGGCCCTATATCGAGATGAAACTAGCTAAGGCACAATTCAAGAAACATAACTATGGCCCGACCTCGAGAAGCGATAACTATGGATGATTTAAGAAGGCCTGAGAAGTTTCTCTTATGTTTTTAGGAAACAATGGAGCAAACCTGGTCATCTTTTAAAAAACGTTATTAAGGATGGACCACGTTTGATCCATTGATTAGTAATTGAAAGTGATGTTATTTTTATAATTATTGAACCAAGTGCTAGGAGTGTATTTAATTGCTAATGATGTCTACATTAAAACAAGTTAACACAATATGCGTGAATTATTAGCACTAATGAGATTTGAATGTTTTTTACAATTCATTACTTTAAGGAAGCATACAAGAAACAACTAGAGGATGCACACCCTATGAGCCCAAAGTTATAAGGTGATTTTCGTTATTTAAAATGGAAGCCATTTTTCAATTCTTTGAAGGTGTTGTTTGGTTGTTCCATGGAAGATTCTTACGATGAATATAGAGATTTGATTAGATATTAATATTAGAAATAAAAAGAGGTAAAGTTCATGGTACACTCAAATCATTTGAGGCTTAGGGTCGACTTTATGTTGATTTAATGTCGTTAACAAAACTTTAAACTTAACACCAGTAAACACGTACGTTGAGGCAAGTGTCCATTAGTTAGACATTCATTTTAATTTATCAAAATAAAATGGATAAACACACTTATCGTATTTTTTAACTTGCACCATTAGACATAAATATGAGTTTAAAATTACTACTAATTGCAGTCTGGTCTTGATGGTCTAACAACCCAAACCATAAAGGTGGTTTGGGGATTTTCCAAACCATGCGGTTTGGCATGAAGTGACCAATTGATCAAACCATCCACCACATGGCACCATGGTCCTACATATTTAGGCAGTTTGGGACAAGGTCCTACTTGATTGGCAGGTAAAATCTTGGTTTTTGAACAAATCCTCCTAGATTTTGGGCCTAATTTTACTTGTGTTGGAGCCCGAATACATATATCCCAACTTGTGAATCTATTTCAATAAATATCTATCTGTTAAAGGGAAAAAGAATAGAAGAACAAGAAATAGAGAGACAAGAGCTATCATTCTCATTAATCAAAATCCCTTTATTTAGGGATGGATACAAGTAGATAAATATGAGATATTTCAGTTGTAATCTAACTCTGATCATCTATCTCTATCATCATATCCTTTAGACGACAACACATTTATCATACAACATTTCCCCTTGTGTTGAGTCAAAGGAGTGGTGGTGCACAATTTGTTGTCTCGTTAAAAACTTATGCCAAAATAAAAACCTAATGGGAAAAAATAAAAATAAGACGAAGGAAAGAGTACAATGCACTAGTTTCTTTGCAATATAGACTCTTCCTTTAGTCTAATGTTTTCTCTGATTTGTACATTAATCATAAGAATTAGGAGATCAATATAGTATATACATTGTTGCCTCATGATAAGCACTATTATTTAGTGTTTTTTACACATCTAAGTGTCGCGTTTAGATATGATATATGTTAAAAGTATCCCAAATTGCGTCAAAATATCTATCTTTGTGCATCTTTGTGTCAAATGGAATTTTGGAATTGTGATGAGCTTGCTTTATATAAAAATGGTACTAATTATAGTCTTTTTGATAATAGATTATTTGCAAAAAGGAGAATGCTGCAGCAATGAAAGAAGACTACAGAAAAAGGAAAATGCTGCAGCAATAAAAGGGGACTGCAGTAAAAGACAAAATGAAACTTGGAGAGCAAGTCTTGCTAGTTGGAAGGGAATCTCGTCCATTGAATACTAAAGACATTTTTTACTCCTAAATTGTTGACTTTTGAGTACCTTATCTTCTTGGATTGTCATCCTTGGCAAGCAACTAATAGTTAATTAGTTTATTATTTAATTATATAATTTAAGTTAGTTATTTTATACTTTTGGTCCTCCCTCCTCTCCTATAAATAGAGAGCTTGGGTAAGGCATTTTGGCATCCCATAACTAACCAATAGTTGTGTTCTCTCTTCAAATCTCTTCTTCTTACAATTAATCTAAGTGATATTTTCCGGAAACTCAAAGCTTTTCTGTTGAATTGCTACAGCAATTCAAAGGGTGTTCTTCATTTTAAAGTTTCTTTTACTTGCATCTTTACTTATAGTCATTTAAATTCCGTCTTTAATTTCTGTTACATTTGCATTAAGTTCTTCATAAAGGTCTTTACTTCAAGTATCGACCATCATTCTTTACTTTCCTTGCAATTTATCGCTTTCAGTTAATTTAGATTTACTTTTATCGTACTTTATATTATCGTCTTTTATTTCTCGCAATTTATTTTATCGTCTTACATTCCCTGCAATTTATTATGCTTTCTTATAATTATTTACATCTTAATTCCGTTATGAGTAGCTAATTCCATTAGCTTGGGTGTGGGACAAAAGATGGGATTTTTGATTAAAAGGAAGTAGGTAGCTTTTGATAACAATGGTTTTTATTATTTCATCTTAAGTATTTATCTTTTTAAAACTTCTTACCAAATGGATTATCGTATGAGATATTAAAGTGCCATGGTCTTGGATACGAGCCATGATAAGCACGTCAATTTCGAATGACATAAGAAGTAGGTTTGAGAAAATTACTTTTTGACTAATATCATTGTTGTTGTCATTCCTTAAAATTGATTGAGTCTTATATGATAAAACATTAGTTGAGATTAAAATGAGGTGCACTTAGAGATAAGGCACTAGTCATACTTTTACTTAGTGATATGGGATTTGGTGCAAAAGACCAAATTATAATAAAGAAATTTATTAGTCCATATGTTTTGAAAATCACATCGAATTATTTACTAGGTTGAATATCACACAGACATGTGGGTTGAAAACTAGTTTATAAAGACATGATGAAAGTCCGAGAGGAATACTTTCATGACAAATAATAAAACTTGTTGTTACCAAAAGCATGCTACAGCATTCCTGCAACATGAACCTATAGAAATTTGTATTAAGATCTCATCCCAAGTCTTACACCCATGCTTCTTTTAAATCTTGTTCAAAGTTCAGAGCAATCAACCAATCCAAAAATATTTTCTCCAAATTCGCCATCTGAAATTAGTTTTTCATATCAAGATCTTGCAACTAAAGATACCTATCCCTGTGGATTACGATACTTGGTTCTTACCACTTTATTACTTGAAAAGACGACATGGTTCCAATTTGTATACTTGCTTTTTGGTTCCATCTTGTCTAAAGGTTTCTTGCAAAAGAAATCGCCCTTCACCTCACTAAAACCTTACACCTGGGAACAAAACCCAATGGAAAAAAATAAAACCTTGGATGAAGGAAATAGCACAACATACCAATATATAGTAGACTCTCCCTTTTGCCTACTACTCTCCCTGATTCGTGTATTAATCAAGGGAGTTCGAAACATATCTATTTAAATGTTTTCAACATGTTTCCCAAATATGGTTTTGGGTAATGATTTGGTAAAATGTCATATTCTTTAGACATCTTACTTGATTTACTTGAATCTAGAGAAGAGTTTGTTATTGCTAATTATATAACAACTTAAGCATAATATGCTTTGTGTTACCATCCTTGATGTATCTTACTTTCATTTATTGATACATGATGCATTATTTTCTTATATGCGGGTATAATGCTAGCTCCCAAAATATGTAGAATAATAGTTCATAACCATGTGCACTCTTAAACAGTCTAATATAGACTAATATTAAACAAACTGTTGAAAATTCCAATGTGATACAATCTTGAAAGGCTGTATATTCTTTGTGTTGATCAACGATGGTTACAATATCGGGTTCTTTCTCTTCTAGTTTTCTCTCTTCCATTTATCTATTTCTTTAGTTATTCACTAGAGCAATTATGATCTGGAAATCGATCTGGGGCAAGTGTTTGGTTCTATTATGACACAGCCATGAGGCGCTCAACGGACCTTTTTAATCTTATAAAACCGTTTCTAAGAAGGCGCGGCCCCAAGTTGTTCAAGAATAGTGTCATTGAGTTTCTCGACCCTTTGACTTAGGATTAGTCAGTTCTATTTCTCGATGGGGGCAGGCATACATATTGATAGACAGAACTACTTTTTATTTGATGAATAGACAGATTCATGGGAAAAATCATGAGTATACTTAACAATAAAACGCTCTGAAATGCCGGAGTAGTTTGAACGGGTAGTTATATAAGATTTGTTTAATTACTTCCAAGTAATCGGCATGTTCCCCTTGCTAGTTACTTATGCAATTTGGGAACAATTTTACTTGCGTTGGAGCCCGAATACATATAGCTCAACTTGTGAATCTACCTCAATAAATATCTATCAAATTTCTTTCGAAATCAAAAGTTGCTATATAATTTCAGAATTTTTGTCCATTAAAAACAAACACAACTATTTGATATTTCTTTTCACTTTGTCATTTTAAACATTTTATTGTTTTAATTTGTAAAATATTTAACATGATATGAAATTCTATATTTTATATTGTTCAATGTTCATTACTCATAATGGACTATCCATAGTTTTAGTACAAGTGTAACAAGGCCTCTAAAATTTTTAGGACGGCGCTAGTTTGGTATTCTGATGTCTATGAGAATGATGAGATAAAAATATGTATAAAAGAACTACATACATATATTGCTCTCATCAAAGAGCTATCCTTATTACAGTTAGTAATTCGACAAGAAGTCATATTTTCTATCATTCATAGTTCAACAAAAAGTTAAGAGACCGAGACAAATGAAAGACACCAAAGAAGAATGCAATGACACTTGAGTTTTTAACTTTGAATACTTTCTCTTTATGTATGAATATTTTATTTAATTATGAATATATGTCTAAATCAAGTTGGACCATGAAATCGACTAAACAACCAAAAACTATTTGGTATGGTTTGATCAATTTCATATATAAATAGTTGATCTGGTCATCCTTCTTTGCTTCTCTGAGAAGAAAACAAGGTAGCCACATTACCTCATATCCGTTAACACACTTTAACATAGAAAATTTAGCTTATGTTAAAATACGTAAGCATATCTTAGCATTAAAATATTAACATATGTTCACAAATTCGATCCCAATGTCCCCAAATACGGGTAACCAAAAGATGAAAGTGTCCCTCATTCAGTAAAGCCACCGCATGATCATTTTTTAGAACATCATAAGATTTTATTAGAACTAGCGAGGAGCTAGAGAAGAAACGAAGACATTACAAAAGCCTTACACAACTGCTAGATTGACATCTTCAGGTAATCAATTTTTTTCTACTTCCTTTATACTTAGCCAAAACCCAATAAAACGATTTCTGGACGATTTGGTCAAGAATAGCATCTTTGCGAGGGGGCATCTGTCAAATATAAGTCTGTTACGGAATCACCACAACACAGTGGCACGCATGATCATTTCCATTGGTTCAAAAGCTATCAATGGCTCATGCTGCTTTTTACGGTATTTAAGGAAAATGAAAGTTTTACCAAAACACAATTTTTAGATGATATAATGTGAGAATGTATAGAACTTCATAGAAATAAGTAAATTTCATAAATTTTACTTTTATTTTTAGACTGCGGATAACTTTAACCGTGGCATGCTCATAATACTTTTGTTTAATCTTTCTCGTTTATCTTGGCATAATAATATTTATATGCATCTTTTATTACTTAATCTATAAATATATAAGATGAAGATGTTGGAACTGTGATGTGATGATGATGATATGACATATCTTATTTTAGTATTCTAAAATTTTGAATTGTGGTATTTGTTTGATTATTTAATTGCAGCAGCACCCTCTCAGCCGCATGGATAATTCAACATGGTCATCGACGCATGTCATTTGAACTAGAATTAGTCTAGTTTGTGAAAAACTGAGATACCTAAACGTATGTAGAAGTATACACTTTAGCACCCAATTAGGACCTTATTTCACTTCATTTTACATATTTCCCAATCCTATATTCAGTCTTTTAGTCTTATTTTATAGTTTTAGTTTAATTGGAGCTAGGATGTAGAAATTCTTTCTGTTTTATGTATTTGGTAAATAAAAATGTTGATTTGAGCATTACTACACCATGACAGCAGCATCGGATATTGACACAATCGACTCAATCATGGAAGACATTTTGAACTACATTTTGGAGGAAGGCATCTTCAAGTACAAATGGCAGTTGATAGATGAAAGAAGATGTTATCGAAGATGCCTTGTTTATGTACTTAAGCATCTTTACTTTTCTAGTGTGACATGTAGTTTAAGGCTATGTTTGGCAAACTAACTGATAGCTGATAAGCTAGCTGGAGACTGATAAGCTAGCTGGTAGCTGATAAGGTAACTTATGAACAAATCATGTTTGGTAAAAACTAGCTAATGAGTATGTAAAATGACCAAAAATGACATCTTTAATAAATAATCAATTACAGGTATTTTATAATATAATTAAGACAAAATTTTAATAATATAATTAAAATAAATTTCTAATAATATAATATGTTAAATAATACAAACAATAAAAAAATTATATAATATAGTATATTGAAATAATATAGAATTGATTATTATATATATACTATAAATTTAGAATTTGTTAAAATAAACTTTAGAAAAAATCTACATTAAGTTATAATTTAAATTACTATTAAACATAATAAAAATAAGAGAAATTTATTTATATAACCATTTGGTAAATACGGATTCACCTCCTAGCCATTCTCCCACACCGTTTCACCATATAACCCAAACCGTAGCCCCATTCTCCGTCGCCCTAAGCGACCACCAGCTTTCCGGCGAGAAAACCCAATCCGTCGCCCCCCAATCCGTCGCCTGGGGCGAAGGTTATGTAATTTACACTTCTGGCCCTTTTAAACGTTTGAAGAATGACACAAACCACCCCTGCACTTCCGTCGCCCTAACACTAGTCGCCAGGGGCGACTCTTTCACCCAAAACCCTATTTTTAGAAGGAATCTGATTCTTGGTACTATCTTTCAGTCAACAAACAAACCTGCAAACAATTTTTTTTATTTCTTCTTTATCAGATACCTCACATGAGTTTGTCACTTTCATAATATACTCTCTCATCTCTCAAACACTCTCATCTCATCTCTCAAACCCTCCAAGTTTTCAAACCCTCTCATCTCTCAAAGTTTTTCAATTTCTCAAACCCTCTCATCTTTCAAAATCCCCCAATGGCTGGAACCTCCCATCCATCGTCGTCTTCAACTCCACCCCAATTGCTGGAACCTCAAGGTTCTCAAATAATGCCAAGGAAGGTTCGAGAATGCATAGAAGAGAATGAAGAAGAGATCAAGAAGCTAGAAACACGTATGAAAAAATACTTTTGGAGAAACGTAATCTCCAAAAGTCCATTGACGAGAAAAAGGCGATGGTCAAGTCCGTCAAGAAAGACATTCGGGATGAAGAACGCAAAGTCGGTCACATAGACGCCGAGATCCCCCTGATTAACGAAGAGCTTCTACCTCATTACACGTTGGTTGCGCAGCTTAAGGGTCTTTATCCGCTTGATCCGTAGGGAACTATGATTTTTCTGCTTCCAGCTAATTGTAATTTCTTTATGTAGTTGTTGTTTAGCAAGTCGTTATTTATATATGAGTTTGTTATGTTTTAATGAAATGTTATTTTTATGTGTTAACGTAAAGTCATACATAATTTCTAACACCAAATTTATTGGGTTTAGCAACACCCAAAAAAATGACCTCCAAACACACTCTAATTGTTTTTGTTTTTATTATATCTAGAATAATAAATACGTATTATTATAATTAGAATATACGTATTATAATAACTTATGATACATAACATATTTACTTATTAAAAAGTAACATAAAATATAAATATATAGTTTATATTATATTATATTAAGAAACAAATAAACAAATATTAGTATGTAACGTAATTAAAAAGATACGTTTTATTGATGCGTCCAAACTGCTCCGAGAGCTTACATAATCAGCTAATCAAACCGAATTTCTTGGTCAAGACTATCAAAAACGATAGTTCCATGTGGCTCTAGTGTGGACCGTTGACTACTTCTGCTAGCTGATGACGGAAACAATGGACATGTATCACTCTTATGTCCATTTTCGTTACACCTAGGACACTTTCTTTGACTACTACCTTCACCACGAGACGGACGACGAGCGTTGACACTCGGTCTTCCGACGCGTCTCTTTTTTACTATGGGTGGTAGAACGGTGCGCAGAGGGACTTCGGGAGATTGCCATGTATTAGGAGGCCCGACTGGATAGATTAGCCCACTGTATGTTGCCTTGTAATTATCTGTCTTGTAATAAGGCACAGGAACCAATTGAGACACATCTCGTAGATCAATTGCCTTTGCAACAGCTATGGCATGACCGCAAGGCAATCCGGACATCTGCCATTGTCGACAGTCACAAATTCCGTGACTCATATCCACCCTTGCATCCTGACGGTGATCGTTTACCTCCCATATGTTGTGGCCAATGCCTTGAACAGTCCATGTAGCGGACTTCCCAATCCTCTTCCAAATCTTCTTTTGAGCCCATTCAGTAAGTGGGTGCTGCAACGCATCTACAAAATAAATAAACTCAAAGGGTGTACACAAATAACAAGTTTACCCAGAAAGTTAAAGTTTTTTAACCTGCGTAAGCACGACGAAGGAAGTACCACTTTTGTTGGAATGTTCTAAAGTACTCGATAGGTCCGACGATAGGTAATCTACGTGCAAACCTGGACATAGCGTTTATCGACTCAGCACTGTTGGAGGTCATGATATTGTACCGAATTCCTGGAAAATGGGCCCTTGACCATCTATGCACCCCAACCTCCTCCATCAATTGAGCACCGGCAGGTACGGCTAATCGAAGAACATTCATCATGCGGTCAAATACATGCGTTGTGTAGGCCTTGCATGCCTTCCAGTAGGGGGTCTTAAATATTTTGATCCGTTGGTCTCTTGATCTCACGTTCATGACCAAATGGCGACAACATAAAGCATGATGTGCATTTGGGAAAATTGCGGTGATAGCGGCGTTTATAGAAGCAACCCTATCTGACATAAACACCAACCCTTCTGGCTCACCGATGCATTGTTTTAGCATTCTTAAAAACCAAGTCCACTCATCCGCTCTCTCGAACCTACCTACTCCAAAAGCAATGGGCACTATGTTGTTGTTTCCGTCCATGGCAACAACCAAGAACATAGTACCCAAATAAGGGCCCTTCAAGTGAGCAGCGTCTATGATAAGGACACGCCGTAAGTTTTGCAAGAATGTATCAATCTGCATAAAAGTAAGGCGTCAACATTAATACTTTATTGGGTCAGTGGACTAGACATGTACATTTTTAGAATTTACACTACATGTAGCAGACATGGTATTTATATACGTACCGCTACACCAAGGGCGACGAAACATTCTTCAAAATGGCCGCTAGGGTCTACCTTTATTGCAGTTCTTGTACCTGATTTGTAATCTCCAAGTTATACAAATAGGTAGGAAGTCGGGTGAACGACTCCGAAGGGCTGCCTCTGATTAACGACAAGGCATTCCATCTAGCACGCCATCCAGTAGCATACCCGATGTTTAACCCGAACTTTTCGTTAACATCATCCACAATGTCTTGTGGCCGATATGTTCTGCCGGATTTTAGAAATTTGCTTTTCATTAGATAACCCAACACCTTTTTGTTTGCAAGTCGGTTCTTGGAGTTCAGTTGGGTTCTCGAACAAGTGTGTATGTCATGAAACTTTCGTACATGAAACATGCAGTTGTCCCCCACGGACCTCGCGGTAAAACGCCACTCACAACCATCGTTAACGCATAAGACCTCGTATCTGTCTTTGGTAGACCTATGTGTCCGATACTCAAACCCCTTGTAGACACTTGATTCCAAGATCTACAATCATTTGATCTTTCGTTTCAAAAATTTGATCTATGGTTACCATTTGACTACGATTATATGGTGGTACTTGGTTGGTCGGAATGGGGAGCTCCGGGGTTGGAAGAAAAATCGGCGCATCAAAATAATCATTTACGCCTTCGCGTATGTTGATGTCGTGGTCATCGTCATCGTCATCGTCATCATCATCATCATCGTCATCGTCATCGTCATCATCTTGTCCTTCTCCTTCATGTGGTTGTTGCGTCTCAGGAACGAAGTCGGGATAAAAGTCATTAAGACCGTACGTATGATCATGACTGCAGCTGGGATTAATGTTGGACTGTTGCATTTGCGACTGATTACCATCACCTTCTTGGGTTGTAGGGTTCGAACTACCACCACCATCACCATCACTACACATCGAATAATCGACGTAAACAAATAATGTAGGCGGCTTAGTTGAGTTGGAGGCAAATTCCATGAACCCACTAACATCTTCATCGTTGGTTAACATTATCAATTGACAATCGTGCTTGTAGACTAACTTCAGTTCACCAACTGAAGTATCGATTTCACATTTCTTCTCTGCATAATCAAGCAAGTGTTGATACGTACAGTTTGAAAATAACTTTACACGGTGCTCAACCGTTTCAGCATTACAAACATAATCCCATCCGTCGTTTACTTCGACCCATTCACCATTGGAACGAAGGATTAGTTGAACTTTTTTGACAGCACAACTCATTTTGAAGTAGAAAAAAGAAAAATTTATCTTTATGAATGCAGCATGAGATAAAAGAAGCAAGGAAGATGAAAATGAGAAACTGAAGATACAGATGAAGTAAGATAATGATTTAAGTTTGAGTTTGAGTTTATAGTTGAAGTGTGGCTTCAATTTATAGACTTAGTAATTAAGTTGTGAAGATATCATGAATACTACTCTACCTTATGCTTTAACCCATGTGACTACTCTGATGGAAAATATTAATGATTTTACTTGTCTTATTGCTTTCAATGTGTGACCTTTGCTTTTATCTTGTAAGTAGTACACTGCCTTATGGTTTAACCCATGTGACTGAATAGTGTACTAATCTACTATTGCTTTCAATGGGTGACATTTGCTTTTATCAACCCATGTGACTACTTCTTAATGCTTTTATTTATAGACTATGGTGTTGCTACACCCTTCAGCCTTATGCAGAAGCGTCAGTCATCTTTTACTTTTCAGCCTTTTACAGACGTTTCAGCCTCATTTTAAGACCCAATATTGAATTATTGCTACACCCTTCAGCCTTATGCAGAAGCGTCAATCATCTTTTACTTTTCAGCCTTTTACAGGCATTAATGATGCGTCTGAAAAAGCCTTAGTGAATCATGTGACTAAATAGTTAATGCTTTTACTGAATATTGGTTTTATCAACCAAGTGAGTAAATACTGGTACAAACATATCACACATTTCAATGTCTTGTTTAAATTAAATAAAGTTACCATACACAAACAGTATAAAATCGTACATATTGACATGTTTCTTGTGAAGAAACAGTAACTCTCGTACATCATCATAGACGTTTCAGCCTTTTACAGATGTTTCAGCCTTTTATAGACGTTTTAGCCTTTTACAGACGTTTCAGCCTTATTTTAAGACCCAATACTGAATGGTTGCTACACACTTCAGCCTTTTACAGGCATTATTGATTCATCTGAAAAAGCCTTAATGAATCATGTGACTGAACAGTTAATGCTTTTACTCAATATTGGTTTTATCAAAGACATACGTTTATCAACCAAGTGAGCAAATATTGGTTTCTTTTACTGAATAAACAGGTTATAAATAGGGGATAACTCATTAACAAAAAACTCACAACTCTTCAATACTTCATCTCTTTTGTTCACTTCCTAAGGGGAAAAAATGGCAGCATCGGCATCATCGGGATCATCGGCATTATCGGCATCATCAGCATCACCAGTTCGTCGTCGTTCATTTATGACTAAGTTTGATGACTTTGTAATAGACCATGGCCGTTGGGTAAGTTTTATTTTTTCAATTAAGTATATATTAGTAGATGTAATTACTTTATAATTTATTTCGTTATAATTTTTTCAGCAAATTGATGAGGATTTTGTAAGACTGTGGGGTTTGCACAATCAAACTAAGTGTGTGATAAGGGTTAAAGGCATCAGTTATCCTATGGACATAGCCGTAGGATTTGAGGCATCACCTGGATCTCCTTCTGACCGTCTTATCGTGAAGGGTGATTTTTATGCTATACTATACGAGCACAACATGGACCCCGATTTTTGGTTGGTGGCCACTATTGTGATTGATCCACCAACTGTAGTGCTTACTTTTGACATCATGAGTCTTTAAATAATATTGAGGTGGATTAGGTGTGATATGTGTGTATGAGTTATCTGTTCTAGAAGTGTCTTTAAATTTCAATGTCTTTAACTTTCAATGTCTTGTACGACTTTTCTGTTATCATCGTTTAAATTAAATAAATCATCCACCTTTCAATGTCTTGTTTAAATTAAATAAAGTTACCAGACACAAACAGTATAAAATCGTACATATTGACATGTTTCTTGTGAACAAACAGTAACTCTCGTACATTTTCACGTGAATATAAAGCATAAAAAGACGATAATTCAGTATAGCTTTTGTTGGTCCCAATGAGGTGACCTTCAAGTAAGGATAGTGTATGGGATTATAGAAGGGGGGTTGAATATAATCACACAAAATTTCACTTTTAAATTCTTTGTTATATTAACAATATGAATTTACAGATTGTTGCGGAAATAGAAAAGACAATAAGTCTAAACTAAACAATCTAAGCTTTCTTTCACTATGCACTAAAGTGAGAAGATAAGAAAAGAAAGAAGATAGAGGGAATAAGAAAGAAAGGATTAGGGTATTTTTAGGATGAAGAAGAAGTATGGAGAACATCTCTTCAAGTCCTATTTATACCCAATGCATTAAATGCATGCAGACTCACTTTTGTGTACGTGTCACAATGTAAGTGGTCCTTTGTACTATTTACTATAAACAAATACTCTTTGCATGGTGTGCAAAAGTAGATGTGAGTAAACAGTTGCCTTGAGGTCTGATAAGTACGGAGGGAACAGTAAAGAGACTGTCCTTATGTACTTTTGTGTCAGTAAAGGCGGATAATCCTTTTGTGCATTAGACTAAGACATTACACTAATCCTTCAGGATCAGGATACTGATCAGTGAGTAGAGTCCTGAAACTGATGTTGTTCAGGGTCACTTGTATCCTGATGAATCTTCAGGATGTCATACGAAATTGAGCAGCCTGCTATCACTGAGTTCCGTCTTCAGATCACGAGCATGCTGGTCCTGTCATCAGCTAATTCTTCGACGTCGCTGATGGTTCTTTGAGTATGATCTTGATGTCTTCAGGAGGTCTTCACTTCAGTGGTCAGGATCAGTAGACTGCAGAACAGGCTCGTTCATCTCCTGATCCTGATCCTGATGATTATAAAAAATAAGTTACAGCATAAGTAACATGGAATAACACTGAACATATTCAATGATAATTCCTCAAGCTATAACAGAAGTAAAAACCTATTCACTAAGTAAAGTAGCAGAATCATTATCATTTCATCAGGTCTTAGGAGAGCTGGATCAACAGCTTTAATCAAACATCATTTGCTTTTCAGATAGTTCAGTATAGCTTTAATCAAACATCATTTGCTTTTCAGATAGTTCAGTATAGCTTTAATCAGTCGTCTGAAAAAGCCTTAATGAATCATGTGATTGAATAGTTAATAAAGACCCGTGAACACCTATATATAGGATACCAAATGTCTTCAAATAATCACATTGCAACTGTAAATCCTCTCTCTTTTTCACTTCCTACCATATACAAAATGGCAGCATTTTTACCAGAGAGTGACCGCAGATCCTTCCATACTAAGGTTGATAATTTTGTATACCAAACTGGCCGACTTGTAAGTTTTTTTTTCAGTTTGATAACTATTACTATAGCAAATTCCAGTTATGTTACTTCATAATTTGTTCGGTCTTTTAATTTTTTCAGCAAATTCCAACTGAGTTTGTGAGAATGTGGGCTTTGAACAATCATAATAAGTGCCTGATGAGGGTCTTAGGCATGAAGTTTCCTATGGACATGAAAGTAGGTTTTGAGGCATCACCCGAATCTCCTTCTGACCGTGTTATCGTTAAGGGTGATTTTAAGTCGTGGCCTTGGTCTGGCAAACTGGACCCCGATCGTTGGTTGGTGTTTACTCTTGTTCAAGACCCACAAACGCATGAGCTTATGGATGGCTGCAATGTTATTTTCGACGTAAAAATGCTTTAATTATGTTATTTTCCCGTTGTCTTAGTTTCCAATCATGTTTGTTTTCCGCTATGTCAGTTTCCCGTAATTCTTAATGTTCAATAAAGATAACTCTACCAACTCAATAAGTGACAACACACCCCTCAATCAGTAAGTAGATAGTGTTATTTCCGACTCATATGGCGTGATGATAAAAGCAAAAGCCATACAACACGTTGGTACAATCCTTCACGTGATGCTTACAATAATACAGATGGCGTGAAAATAAAAGCCATACAACACTACAAGGGTAAAAAAGCCATACAACACTGCTAACATGACAGTAATAATTTAGACTGATAAAAGCAAAAGCCATACAACACGTTGGTACAATCCTTCACGTGATGCTTACAATAATTCAGATGGCGTGAAGATAAAAGCCATACAACACTACAAGGGTTAAAAAAGCCATACAACACTGCTAACATGACAGTAATAATTCAGACTGATAAAAGCAAAAGCCATACAACACGTTGGTACAATCCTTTACGTGATGCTTACAATAATTCAGATGGCGTGAAGATAAAAGTCATACAACACTACAAGGGTAAAAAGTCATACAACACTGCTAACATGACAGTAATAATTCAGACTGATAAAAGCAAAAGTCATACAACATGTTGGTACAATCCTTCACGTGATGCTTACAATAATTCATATGATACAAGACAAAATATGAATTTAGTAATAATTCATAGACATTATTACTCAATGGATTTGTAGGTACATATCCATCTATAAAATGAAGCAGGGTAGAACTCCATCACTCAAACTAAACACTCAATCTCAACATATTCATCTTTCAACTTTCTTGCTTCATTCATCTTCCTTGTTTCTTAGTATGGAAGGATCTGCGGTCACTCTCTGGTGGATAACCCTGGTGCTACGGCTAGAGAGTGGAGGAGACATATGGCGGAGCAGTTTTATGCGCTGAGGATATTTTACACAACATTTTTTAAACCAACTTCACATTGACATAAAGGAGCTAGGACATGCACAGGCTCGACTTCAAATTCAAGGCTCACGCACGCATAGTCCTAAATTAGGTATAATTATTAAAATTCAAAAAGTTACTCTTATTAGTGTTTTGATAATTTATGAGATTTATTATTATTTTAGTCCAAATATATTTTTACTAAGTTTTATGATACTAATTTTTAAATATGTATTTTTTTTATTTTACAATTATAAGTTATTTTATTAACTAATTTTATTGAAATACATTTTATTTTGTTAGCTAACTTATATCATCATCTAACTTATTAATTATCACTTAGTTTTTAAGATAACTTGAAAACCAAAACCATATAATTGAAACAAAATTTAATGGCAAAGACGAATTAGCGAGTAGACCGGTACTCTTATGCGGATGGTGGGATGATATACGGTCGAGCTTTGAAGCTTATCCAAATCATCATCATGCCCAAATTGAAACACGTGTCCAACATTCAACCCATCTTTTTGTTAAGAGTAAATTACATATTTGGTCCTTATGATTTACAGTTAATTGCACTGTTGATCCCTATTTTAAAATAGTTATGGATTAATCCCTGTGGTTTACATTTTTTCACATATTTGATGCGTCTACCCTAACAACATTAAATAATTTAAGGATATTTTAGTTCTTTCATATGTTTTTTTATCTTATACTAAATTTAAAAGGACTAACATTTTCCATGTGACCCCAGCCTACCCTCACCCTAACATACCCATCTTTTTGCTCATTCAAAAAAACTCATCTTTTTCTTCTTCATCAAATCTTCAATATTTTTAAACTATTTTCTTTACCCAAGAAACACATCATATATATATACACACACACCTACATATATATATACATACCTATATCAAATATAACTTTATACTCAAATACAAGTCGAATAAGCCATCTCCTTGATTAACTCGAACCTGAACATATAACCAACTTAAATGTCTAGCATGATAAATCCAATAAAGACAATACCAAAGAGGGAAAAGGGGGTAAATAATATTCAATGAGGCTGAGAATTTTCTCTTGGATTTTGGTAGGTGGAGCTTGAGAAATTTCTCTTGTGGGACAAGCTAAAATGATGATCCATGGGTAATCCATGAATTGCAACAAATCCATTATCAAGAGATAACTTTATATTTGATCTTCTGCGTATGTGTGTGTATATATATTTGATGTGTTTCGTAGGTAAAGAAAAAAGTTTAAAAATATTGAAGATTTGATATAGAAGAAGAGATGAGTTTTTTTGGATGAAGAACAAGATGGATGGGGTGGGGGTGACGGGATGGGGGTGGGTCACATGGGGAGTGTTAGTCTTTTTAAATTTAATATAAAATTAAAAAAAACATATGAAAGGACTAAAGTATCCTTAAATTATTTAATGTTATTAGAGCAAAGGGACCAAACACGTGGGAAAATGTAAACTTTAGGGACCAAATTCATAATTATTTTGAAATAGAGACCAATAGTGTTGGTAACTATAAACCACAGGGACCAAATATGTAATTTACTCGTTTGTTAATAAAAACATCCGAGTTTAATTGACATCATGGTTTTGAAAACCGGACCGGACCGGCCGGTTCGACCGGTTCAACCGGGAACCGGCAGGGGGACTGATTCAATATAACCGGTCAAACCGCTAGACATTGAACCAGTGAGAACCGCTTGAACCGCAAGGTTGAACCGTTAAACCGGACCGTTTGAACCGCTTTAAACCGTTTTTTTCTTCTTTTTTTCATCTACATCCCAAATGCAAGGTTAGTATTTTCATAAACATAGTTATATGACTACTTTTGATATATTCATATACTATTTTTTGTTACATTTTTTTATATTTGGTATTAGAGGAAACGAAAACAATGATGAAGATGAGGTACTTCACAAATGTTGTATTTAAGTATTGTTGATGTTGGAAGTGTTTTCAAACATATTTACTTTTTTTAGTAATTTTTTTTAAAATAATGATGACGCCATCCGGTTTTTTAAAACGGTCTGACCGGTCCGACCGGTTGAACCAATGAACCAGTAGGACAACCGGTTTGATAACCGGTCCGGTTTTCAAAACCTTGATTGACATATAATAACATATTACATCAATATACCTATTTTTTTCATGTATCAAGAAGCTTTATTCGATAGGTAAACATACAAGTTCTCACCGTCACGACTTAACTAATATGTTTACATAAATGACAAAGTGATCACATCAATATAATATTTATCATGAATTAAAATCTAATTTTAGAAATTAATATAGCATGCACATAAAATCATAATTATAATATCAAGATAATTGTCTCACTCGTTTAAAATAATATATAGTCTTAAAAATAATCTTAAAAGGAATCAGGGGCGGCCCTGGGGTGTGCGGCTGGTGCAACCGCACAGGGCCTCCAATCTACGAGGGCCTCCGATAAATTTTTTAATGTTATATTTATAATTTGATATATAAATAAAAATAACATCAAAAACTTTAAAACAAGAACGGAACACAGCTCTAGTGGTTAGAGCCGCTTAATTTTTACCTTAGATCCCGCGTTCGAGCCTCAAGGTTTTCCCCAAAATAACTTTTCTTTTAATGACATTCAACAATAAGCTTAAAAGATCAGTTTTTTTATTTTTATATGTGACTATTTCTGATTTTATTATTAATTATTTTATACTAATATACTAATTACAAAATTTATACAGAAATATAATGATCAATTTGCAAATTGCAATTTATGTAAAGTTTTTATGTGATTAGAGCATCTTCAACAACTTCCCTAAAAAAATTTCTAAAATAAAGAACCAGAACCCAAAATACCAAAATGAAATAGTTTGTTGGGTTTTTTTGGACTTAACTATTTGCAATTTACAAAATACCAACATCTTCAACAATTTACAAAATTGTTTAGTGACTTAACCATTCAAAATGGAATAGTTTGTTGGGTTTTTTTGGACTTTTCCCATAAAAAAAATACATTCATCTCCAACAACTTCTCTATTTTAGAGACATCAAACATTGCTTATAATATTCTTATTGGTTCTTACATATAATAATATTTTGGGGGGTTATTTTCAAAAAATAATATTGGTTCTTTTATATAGTAATCATTTTTGGGGTTATCTTCATATTTGGAATTAGGCCTGTAAACGAACCGAACGTTCATGAACCGTTCGTGAATTTGTTCGGCGGGAAGTTCATTTATGTTCGTTCGCTTAATAAATGAACGAACATGAACAAGATTTTACGTTCGTTTAAATAAACGAACGAACACGAACAACGTCCTCATTCGTTCAATTATGTTCGTGAGCGTTCGATTATGTTCGTTCGTTTATGTTCGTGAACCGTTTGTTCGTTTACGTTCGTGAACTGTTCATTTATGTTCGTTTATTTATATTAGTTTATATAATTATTTATAAATTATATATTTTTTATTAAGTGATTTAATTATTTAACTATGTTATAAGTAAAGTTAAAATAAATACCACACAGCCTCTTCTCGACTACAGCCCTAGCTGCTACCCCCATTTTCCAACTTTAGTGTCTACAACTCAACTCTCTCCTCTCACGTTCATAGCATCTTCCTCTCACGTTCACAGCCTCTGTCTCTCGACTCGACGACTGCAACTCTCCTCTCACGTTCACTAAAAATCACTAGCAACATTTCCTTCGTTTATGTTTGTTTGTGTTCGTTTACGTTCGTGAACCGTTCGTTTAAGAGTTTAATAAACGAACACAAACGAACACGAACATCCTCATGTGCTAAACGAACACGAACACGATTTTTCGTTCGGTTAAGCGTTCGTGTTCGTGTTCGTGTTCGTTTAAACTTAAACAAACGAACATGAACAAGTTCCGTTCGTGTTCGTTCGGTTCGTTTACAAGCCTATTTGGAAGGAAAAAAACCTCCTCTCTTTTATACTTTCTCCATTTTGGAGAAAGTTTTGGGAAGTTGTTGGAGCACATTCTAGCTAAAAATCTTTACTTTCTTCATTTTCTTTATTTTGGAGAAGTTGATGGAGATGCTCTTATATGGACAAAGTTAAAACTATTTGTAGGGCCACGCTTTTGGTCTTGCACAGGGCCTCCTAAATTTCAGGGCCAGCCCTGAAAGGAATGGATGATTGAAACATGAAATAATATTGAGGGTTCGCATTTCCATCTTTAATATATGATTTATAGTTGGATATGATAGTGTGACATTGACAAAATTTAACGTATACGGTTCTAAAGGTTGACATCTTAGAAGACGTTTAAGTATAAATTTTCTAAGTTAACGATCTTAAAAGTTATGTATTTCAAAAGTGTATATGAAGTAAACGTAAATTGTATGTAATTCATCACTAAAAGTAAAATCTTATACGATTTCACATTGTTTATAAAAAAGGTCCCTTAATCTTTCTAGACAGATTCAAGATTAAGGTTTTCGTTAATTCATTTTTGTTATAAGTCAACTCATATCTTAACTTGAATAACTTCATTATGTCGAGGATATTTTTATCTTTTGCTATTATTTTTGTTTTCTATTATAATATATACTAACATTACATATACATATAATAGATAAACTATTATTAAATAAATATACTCAATATTGTCGCTCCAACCCACATTGAGAACAAACTCCGACAAAAAACCATTCCTCCTCTTTCTCCTAAGTTCCATGCCTTCCCATAAACCTCCTCATCATCAATGAAACCCTTTTCTCAAACTCATAATCAAGGATGAGACCTTTCACAAATTAGTTGAACCTTCCCCGCTCTACGTCATAATCAAATATGAAAACCTGCAATATCGACGAAACCTTCCTGACCCAAATTTAGAATTGAACAAATGTGGAACTCTTTTCCCTAGTTTGGAATCAAAGCCGTTAATCATACCTTTTTCTAGTATAGGTTTGGTCACTTTGGTGATTTTCTTGTTGTGTATTTGGTCCAGGTTTAGTGTTGTGGTTTTTTTTTATTTGGTCTAAATTTGATGCAAATCGAAAGAATGGTTATAGACCGCATATTCTAGGTTTATCAAAAGACATCAGAGGAAGGATTCTAACGAGTGTGATTAGTAGTTATATTAGGCCACTCATAGTCTTCGACTCTTCATTGCAGACTTGGAAAGATCATAATGCCACTCAGGTTAAAATTTGAGTTTGAAGGCAGAGGGCCACTCATCGGTTTAACGAGTGTGATTTTGATGTTAATGAGTTTCAGTTAATTTGGGTTGACCTTTGGCGACTAAGGTTTGTGCTTAGGTTGATTAGGTATGTATGTCTATATGATGGTATGTTTGTATGTGGTAGCTAGAGAAGATGATTAGAGTTAAGGGAGTGGTTAGAGAATACAATCTAGAGAAGAGGCACCACTTCATGAATAAGGCAAAATGGTGGGTCGAGGAAACATATGGCATAAAACTAATTGGATGGCTTAAAATGTTTTTTAAATGATAGAAAAATGATCAATTGGGTTATATAATATATAACACTATATATAACACTAGTGAGTGGCTCGCGCGTTGCGCGATAGCGAAATGTAATTCAAAAAATATTTGTCCAAATTTAGATACAACGACTTGTCTATGTCCATATAAAAATTATAGTTTATAAGTGAGAGGTTTTTTTATTGATTTCACATATCTATTGCAATTTATATTAATTGATCATTTTTATATACAGAATATGTGCAAATCCGTATATAATACTTTATTTTAAACAAAATTTGGTTATGTGCCTATTCAATTAACTGAGTGATGAAATATGTTGGATTGGTAATTAAAATTCTTTAATAAAAAACAAAGTTTAAATGTTTATTTAACATTTATTGATGTCATTCTTTATTTGAGTTATTTTTCTATCAATTTGTTTTAAAAGACTTAGTACCACAATAGCAAAAAAGAAAATTATAAATTTAGAAATATATAAAAATAATAGATTAAAAATACTTCAATAGTTATTCAATAAAACTGTTATTAAATATTGTTATTATATGAAAATATGTAATTAAGATAATCTTTATATTTTAACCATAAAATAAAAATTTTAAAATTATACTCGTCTTAAAGAAACAATACTATTTAATTAAAAGTATTTATACTAATCACAGTTATTATGTTTTTTATAATAAAAAAAATACTTAGACGTCCTTAGAAAAATATCAAGGGTCCACGTCATTTTTTGTTTAATTACAAAGTTAATTTCTTTCGATACTTTTTTCTTTTCAACAGTTTCTTTCAATTTAAATTAATTGCACAGTTAATTTCTTTCAATACTTTTTTCTTTTCAACAGTTTCTTTCAATTTATTTTTTTTACGATCTTTGTCAAAAATTGGATCGATGCATTTTCCCCTTGAACTCAATTATATAACATTGTCAAATACTATCAGTTTTGTCACTTTTCTTGCATGGAGGTAATTCACCAACTTCATTTTATAATATAATTGTCTTTAGTAACATTGTTGACTGTGGTAGAGATCTTATTAGATTGTAGAAACGTTTCATGGTTGACTCTCTTAAGTTGTATGAATTGAAAAAGAAATCCATAAAGGAAAATTGGTCTAGTTTTTGACATGATTCAATCATTAAAGATTTATGACCCATTTGTGAGTAATGATTTAATATTCGAATAAACAATACACATATGTTTTTCTTAGCGTAGTGGGTTATGCTCCTGAAAAGAAAATACAAATGAGAATTTGGGTAAAATACAATATGAAATTATAAAAAGACAAAATCAAAAATATAATCGAATTGAAGAAGTAGTTGAATGAAAAGCATACATAAAGAACTTTTCTTTATGTAACATGATGATGAAGCTTTAATGATCTTCCATACATTTGGCGATCTTTAAAGTTTATTCATGTTTGTCACATACTACAAAAAAAAACATAACATATAAATCATATGAAGTTAATGGCAAAAAAAAAACTTTTATAAATAAAAGTCCATATCTTAAACCATTTTTTTGTGAGAAAAAATGTGTTTAGAGAAAAGAATAAGAAATATGTTGTTGCATGTACAAAGAAATGAAAAAAACTAATAACATATCCAACAAAAAAAACACTTGAATTAAAAGAGTAGTTGAATAAATGAAAGACTTACATGTAGAACTTTTCTTTGTGTAGCATGGTGTTGAAGTTTTGACGTTCTTCCACATATTTGACAATCTTTTGAGTTTAATGGAAAAATAATACAAAGCATAAACATTATTTAAAAAATTTAATGAGAAGAAAAAAAAATTATACTACCAACATGATAATCAATTTTTAAGTACGACGAAGAAAATAGAAAGGTAATAACTGTAAATAAACTCCGAATAAAAAACTAAAAACTTATTTAACAACAAAATATAATGTACACATAAAACTTCAAAAATATATGAAACTTTTTTTAATAGAAAAAAATGATTCCAATTGAGAATGATACACATATACACACATCAACAATATATAGCTCATATAATCATAAAATAAATAAATAAAAATTTTACTTTACCTCGAAATTTTATGAATGATAAACAATTGTATCGACGAAAAGTAAGTTCTACAAAGAAGAAACAAACAAAACAAACATACAAACATTCATAGAACATAATATACAACATAAAAGTGGTTAATTTCATTTTGATGGAGCATTAGGTTGTAATTTATAGATGATCTTGTAGTAGGTTTTCTTATAATTAATATATGGAAAGATGAAGAGAACAAAATGAATGTCTATAGGAAGTTAAATACTTTATAACTTAAAAGCTACTTAAATTGCAATACAAATTACTAAAGAAGCCTTCTTATAATGAAATACATAACTTTTATTTAGAGGGTAGATTAGTCTTTTACATATCCAACGTTAAAAAAAAATCAAAAAAACGAGAAAAAAGATAAATAGCTTTGAAGTCTTGAGAAGATGCCATGTCATTGTCTTTGGTTGTTGTTTTAATATATATAAATGATTTATCAGGATGATGAATAATACACTTAACAAAATGACAACTTTAGTCCCTATAGTTTGATAAGTGAACACTACACTTAACAAAATTACAACTTTAGTCCTTACAGTTTGATATTTATAATGTTTTTCATCCTTGGTCTTTAAAAATTGTTTTTTCATTTCTATTGTTCATTTTCATTCTATTTTTATCCCTCCATCCAACTTTGTTAAATCATGTGGTTAACTCATAAAAAAAAATATTTGATTAAATGACATAATTGATTCTTATAATGCATCAACTTTATATTTTTTTTATTCTCAAATTACATAGTTCATATTTTGTTGTTTTTTACTTTATTTATTTTCTTTATTAAGACATTTTGTTTTATTTGTTAATTATAAACTATTATAGCTTTAATAAAAAAGTGATCAAATAACTTCATTAACCTATTGATAAGTAGGGGTGTAAATGAGACGAGACAACTCGCGAGCTACTCGAGATCGACTCGGTCAAAACTCGACTCGAATGAACCCGGTCAAAACTCGACTCGAGATACCAACTACTCGACTCAAACTACCTGATACTCGGCTCGACTCGGCTTAATACAAGAAAACTCGCGAGCTACTCGAAATCGACTCGGTCAAAACTCGGTTAAAAACTCGACTCGAATGAACCCGGTCAATACTCGACTCGAAAAAAACTCGACTCGAGATACTAACGGCTCGACTCGAACTACCTGATACTCGGCTCGACTCGGCTCGTTTACACCCCTATTGATAAGTACATGATATTTTTTTTAAAGCTCTAAACCCTGATACTCGGTTAATATCTTTTAAAATTAATATTTTTTATTTATTAATTTATTAAATGTTTTTATTTATTTTAAATAATCATTGGCATATAAAACCCCCTCCCCCTCACACACATATTATCTACATGACTACATGTTAACAACCACATAAAATAGACATCAGCTGCATTATATACCTTGCATGAAATCCGTCATACTAACCTTTTGTATGACAACATATGTACGAAGTTTATGTTTCATATAAATGGTAAATCTATTACAGTTTATAATCCGGCACGAAGCCCAGACTCTTAATAACTAGTTCATAACAATAATGAAATCACGTGGACCCTAATCATGAATTTAAAGTTCAGGGACCTTATTCGTAATGGTAATTAACACCGAATCAAAGGGACTGAATTTGTAATTTACTCAAAATCGTATTTAAACCGCCCAGCTGTATAAAACTTGTTTATCAGTTAACTTTGTTCCCACGTCATCCCATCATATTTAGTTGGTCGAAAATGCCCTTCGAACCACCATGCTACCATCTAAAATACGTATATTACACCCTTAGGTTTACTTATATTGCATAAATACCCTTATTGTTTTCCTTTTGTCATTTAAACCGCCATCGTGTTTTTCTTTCTTTGCCAGGGCCCATCAACGGTTCTTGATTCTTTGGATTAAATTTTATATTAATGGTAATGTAATGTTATGCTACTTTCAGTGCCCATTTGAATAAAACTTTTAGTAGTTGCGTTTGTGTATTTTATAACTTTTTTTAGATTATATTTGTTTAATTAAATGTACAACATTAAATATTAAAAAAAATGATTTATAACAGAATATTAACGGTTTATTAATTTAGGGTTGTAAACGGAAGACATGAATACGAATGATGCCTTG